>CAUYQG010193797.1:0-28993 GCA_963574415.1 Tarsius wallacei
CGGGCGTGGTAGCGCGCGCCTGTAATTCCGGCTACTCGGAAGGCTGAGGTGGAAGGATCGCCGGAGCCCAGCAGGTCGAGGCTGCGGTGGCCGGGAGCGGCCACTGCACTCCAGTCTGGGCGACGGAGTGAGACGCCAACTCAAAAAAATAATAATAATAATAAGCCAGTAAAAAGTTTGAGAAAACAAATCAGAATAAAAGTTAAAACAGGCTGAGAGCTGAAATGATAAATAAAACTCACATTCAGGACTACTGGTAACAGAAGAAAGGACTTTTAGAAGTGCAGGGAACATACTGTCATGTTATTTGTAGCTGCCACTCGTCTGTGGATGGGTGTTCTGGGAAGGGAGGCTCCTAAATGTTATCTTTCCGTCTCAACAGCTGTACTGCCATCATAGACATTCACTTACTACATTTATTCACCAGTCCATTCTAAATGGTTAATCAGGTAACCTGGGAACTATTTTCCCATATTGATGAAGTAAGTATGAATGAATACACAGATGACCCAAGCAAGACAACAGTGGCAGACTGAGTACCAGATTTCCTCTAACCCAGGGAGCAAAAAAAGCATGAAAGGAAATTAAGGGTTATTATTTTGCAGGGCACTGAGGTAGGCATTTCTACATTCCTTAGTTAATTTAATAATTTTTAATATTCTTTGCATTTAAGCATTTTACAGCTGACAAACTTTACCTCAGAGGTATCAAAAGAAGCAGATTCAAGTTTAAGGATCTTTCTGTGCTACAAATGTAACAAATAAATGCTTAGTAACTCTAGAATGTGCAGAATAGATTATGTATAATTGTGAATTAAGGGGTTCAATATCCAGGTAAAGTAGCTATATAACTTAGACTCTTATAAAGCACTATTTGTATATTATTTGAACTTGGAAAAAAGATTATGTTTATTTATTTATTTATTTTGAGTTGTAGTCTCACTCTGTTGCCCAGGTTGGAGTGTAGTGGCATGCTCCTGGCCATCACAGCCTCAACCTGCTGGGCTTAGGAGATCTTTCTGCCTCAGCCTTCCAAGTAGCTGGAACTACTGGCATGCGCTACCACACCCAGCTAATTTTTTGATTTATTGTAGAGACAAAGTCTCACCATGTTGCCCAGGCTGTTCTCAAACCCACAGACTCAGGCAATCCTCTTGCCCTAGCGGTCCCAAAGTGCCGGGATTATAGGCTTGAACCACAGTGCCCAGCCTGTAAGTGCATTTAAAATTAATTATTCATAGTTTATATCCACTTTCCTTATAAAAGTGATTTAAGATATCTGACAATGTGAAGACCTACAACTGAAATAATAAAGTGTAAAAGAAATATTAACACAGAGATCTGAAACCTGTGACAGTGGAGATATGCACCAGGGCTTTGGGCAAGATGGTTAAAGCTCATGAGTATCAAGCTTCTCTTACTCTCTAAGCAGATAAGGCACCTGAAGAAGAGGGGAGTCCTGCAGGGCTATATCATTCATGCTACTTAGATAAGAGAAACACTAGTTCTTCAGAAAGGCTGTTCCCTGGCACTAGGTGCATGAGTGCGCATACATGGACACTGAGTAACACGAGTAGGAAAGTTTTCAATGGTTTATTTGCAAATTGTTGCTTTTGGTTTTTTAATTTGATCTCTAAATAAAAGCCAAAAGCATAAATCCCAATCTAGACAGGTGTATTGCAGGGAAGAGCTGGTATGGTTCGGGTATGCTTCTCTACAGTGCTCTAATTTGAGGCAGACAGACAGTTTATAAGGCAAAGAAAAGGCCGGCATGGTGTCATTCTTTTAACATCAATGACTTCAGACTACTTTTGGCGTGAGCTGAAGGACTGTAAAGGTCTTGCTCCCTGGCATAGCTACTATTTAGGTATACAGAAATGTTAATTGGTGTGGCAGCTGCAGCTTTTAGATGTTCAGGTAGTAAGCTTCTGACAATGTTAGGAAAAATGAAAAACCTGAGACCACTTTACCCCTGCTTCTCAGCAAGGGAGGAGAGTAGAAAGAAATGCTTATAGGCAGAAAAACACTTTCAATGTCTTTTTAAAAAAAAAAGCCAAGGATCTGCAGAAAAAGAAATCAGTATAGAACCCAATGCTTGAGATCACATGCCGAAAAGGCATGTTTAGCAGGAGGTTTCCCTTCACACTCTGGGGAAGACTTGCTAAGAACAGGGGCATCATGTCCCATTGCTCCCCAGCTCCTCTTCCGGATGTGCCATTGCCACCCTGCATGCCCTGGAGGCATTTTTCTGCTGCAGGGCAGTTACAGGTGAGGCGGCTCCGACCACACTTGTCTGCTGCCACTGCCCCTCAGAAAGGGACTTGCTCCCACCTGGGTTCTGCCTGGTACTTCTTTCCTGGACGGAGGCAAAGACAAGGCCACGACGCGATCCACAAGGCTGGTTCCTGCCAGTATGCCCATCTGTGGCATTTGAGTTGGAAGACTTTAGTGCAGTTTTTCCTCAGGAACAAGCAGTGAAATCAAGACTGGTTTCTCTCTAGTCCTTCTTGTTCCTCAGTGCTGGATGACACTCTGTGATTGGAATGGCAGGCTTGTACAGAGAATTGCACATGGCGATGATAGCTAAGTTATTGGACGATGAATAAGAAAACCAGGACATCCATTCCATAAGTTCTTCTGGGAAAAAAGCCAAGGCTGGACACTTCATCCAGCCTGTTCTTTCAGCAACAATGATGTACCCAACTCTTAGAAGCAGGATATATACCTGTACCAACCAACCCCCAATCTCAATCTCCACTCCTGCCCAAATATCCACACACATACAAAGCGCAGCTGAAAACAATCCCAGTCAAATTATCAGTGGCTCTTTGCTTGTGATTCAGGAGGTCCTCAGACTGGCTGTGTGAATATAGCCTCAGCACATTCTGCCCTTACTTTGAGATAAATATCTTGAAATACACTCTTCCTTACACATCCTCTTTAAGTGAATAATTATTTTTGTTACACCCAAGACACACCTATGAAGTTTAAGAAGCCATTTAGAAATAGTATTCAAAACAAGTGCAAAACATACAAAACACACACTATTCGCTAAATTAAACCATATCAAGACAATAAAGTTTTATTTTTCGTTATATCACTTCTCACAGAAGGCAGAAATGATAAAATTTTATCAACTAATTAGCTTTGTAAGCAAAAATAAACATGAACATAGCCCAGGGAACTAGCACTGTCACCTGTTCCAAATGCTAGACGAATGTCTGGGTTTGCTATAGATATTTACTTTTTTTCTTTTTTGGGGAGGAGCCAGGGTTTCACTCTGTCACCCAGGCTGGAGTGCAGAGGCATGATCCTGGCTTAGTATAGCCTCGACCTCCTGGACTCAGGCAATCCTTCCACCTCAGGCTCCTGAGTAGCTGGGACTACAGGCATGTGCCACCACACCTGGCTAATTTTTAAATTTTTTGTAGAGACAAGGTCTTACTATGTTGCCTAGGCTGGTCTTGAACCCCTGGACTCAAGCAATCCTCTTGTCTTGGCCTCCCAAAGTGATGGGATTATAGGAATGAACCACTGTGCCTGATTGAGGTTTACTATTTTGCATATGAAACAAATCCAGGTTTGGGTGGCTTTCCCTAGTTAGAGAGTAAATGCCTCTCCTTTCCAAACCTACCTACATCCCTATCCCCTGCCCCCACACACTTAAACTGCTATCTAATTACTCAGAACATCCAAAAAGAGAGTTAACAAGTGCCAAGGGTTAAAAGAGGCTAGGCAGGAAAAGGGAGGGGGAAGGGAGATCAAGCTGGGGACCCTCCAGCTGGGACCTGTTTGTGACTTTTTGGCCTCACTATTTGAGACTTTCTGGCATTTTTATTGCCTGTTGTCTCAGTGATAATGTGCAAGCATAGAGATATATTAAACCCTAAGAAAATTTATTCAAAGGGAGAAAAAGAATGGGTCATTAGAGAAAATAGTTAAAGAACATTAATTCTGAAGTGACATGTACAGAGAATGCAATATTTTAATTTTAAAAATTGCCATGAAAATATTAGTTAAGGCCATTATTATTTCAACTGAGTACTTTGGGGAAGACAACCAAATAAATAATTATAAATGATGCTGTCTGAAATGGAAAGCTGAAAGAAATCTTTGGTAAGTTGGACTTCTGTCCTTTGTTACAGAAATTACTTTTTTCATAAAATTGTACACAAGGATTCACCTAACAATTTTATAAAATGAAAGCATAATGATCCTTGTTTTAGTCATACTTATTCCATGCTAAATACAATAAAGTTACTGTTATAAGCTGTTGTTGCTGATAATAAGGAAAGCCAATTATGATGTAGTCCTGTAAGGGCATTTAAAAAGTTTACAAACAGCTCCATTCTTTCCTCATTAGTTACATAATAATACTTTCTACAAAAACATAATCCAGATTAATAAAATAATATGGCAAGCTACTAGCCTTTCTTTTCTTTTCTTTTTTCTCCTGAATGGGGACAAATATATCATACTGATACCAAAACCAGCCAGTCCAGATGTGCTGGAACCATTCTCTTTCTGTGTGATGCTCTGAGCACCTTCAAGCAACAGATTATTTATGGGGCAAAGGAAGCACTTATTTCTAACTAGCAAAGCATCCTCCGCCCCCCCCACTCCCACTCCATGACTGGACAATTACCTTCCAAGATATCACTTACAAATTAATCTCTCCTTCATCCATGGTCCTATCTCTCCCAGTTACCAACTTTTGTCTTCTGATAGTAGATAGCAGGTGGACTGGAGCAGGGTTGAGAACATCTACCAGGCTAGCCGGCAGGGTTTTCTTATTTCCACAAAGGAATAGGTAACATTTTAACTGCAGTAACTCAGGCCATATTAACTAGAATAATTCAATACTTGCAACTTAAATTATTTCACCTATGACTTGCATTATATGCCTAATATCCAAGAAAAATGATGATTCATGCTTCACAGAAAGATTGAAGAAGTGAATACATTTGTTTGAAACTAGACTCTTTTTTAACATTTTTCCTCCAATTACCCTGTCAGAACTTACTCTTTTTCAGGGATATGATAGTTCTACGGATAAAATAGCCCACATTTGCTAGCTACATGTGACAACATCCAAAAGGGGCACAATATATCACCAAAACAGCTCACAAACTGGCTAGTCACATTATTTATTATGAGCCACACATGTGACAAATTATTTAACTCAGTTGATCCTAATAAGTCAAAGAGCAAGCAATTAGCTAACTCAGTCAGAGGGCTGTTTGTGGCAATTTATAGATGCGCTCAAGCTGTCCCAGCACTTCAAAGTCCCATTAAGGGGAAACCTTTTAATGACTCACTTGAGATGACAAGTATTACACAGCACATATGGCAGTCAGGAATTTGGCAGCCTATTCTGTTACACTCCGCCCGCCTCAAGCCCCCGACAGCTGTTTACAAGTTTTTAGTCCCTGCCTTGCTGTTGTAAGCGGCTCCAGTGCTGCAGGATCAGGAGGCACAGTATTTTCACGAGCAACAAGTGGCATTTGATGCTTGCATCACACAGGTTTCTGGAAACCACTGAAATCCCCACACTTGCATAGGTTTGCATTGAGTTGTTTCACAGGAGAAGGCAGAGACACCTAGACAAGGAGGGACAGCCCAGGTGGCATTCGGCAAGTCATTCATTCCAGCTGTCTCAGTGTCTTTATAAGGAACATGAAGATAACAAAAACACACCTCACAGCGTTGTTGGTAGAATTAACTAACTAAATGTTAGTAAGATGCTTTGAAGAGGAAAAGGGCTATCTATATGAGTCCTAAAGATTATTATGTTTTGCAACATTTGACCTCTTCTCATCACATTTCCTTAAGAAAAATTTCACCTGGGCTGGATTCACATTCACATCCTTAATTCCATCACAAACCATCTTACTCCACCTTTGGAAGAAGAGAGCAATGTCACAACTAAACTATTTAATAAAAGACTGGAAATTTTGAGCCACAACTTCCCGGAGGGTATATATATATTAGGATGGACACCTTTGCCCTGGAAACAGAGCACACAACAAGCTTAGACACTGTGAAATGAAATACCAGCTAACACAGTAATTTTATCATTGTCCGCAATATTCAGGCAGCACTGAAAACACTAGCACTAACAGAGAAAGACTGAAAAAGACAAAAGATTGAAGATGTATACTTTGTAAAAAGCTGAAAGATCCAAATAACTAAATCAGTGTTCTTAGGCAGTAAAGGTCCTACCTCTTTATCTGTGGTTTCAAGTACTTTAGTAAGGCCAGCTTGGTGAAAGACAAGCTTAATCGATAGGAAAAGTTGGTGACAGCAGGAAAACACAACACCCTACTCTGTTTGGATGAGGCCACGATTTACTGAAAAAAGACAAGTGTCAAGCTCCCCCAAAGTACCAGCAACCACCGGAACTCATTAAATCCTCTTATAACATATGCTCGTTATTCATATGAAACAATCCATCGATTGTGCTTTTGTACTCTCCAAGAGCCACAGCTGTATTAGAGCGATGCTGTAATTGCAGTTTGCAGGAGGCAAGTGAACCAGCAGGAGGAAGAGTGGCCACTGTCTCTAAAAGGCCATTGGCCTTCCAGGGCAGCATGCTTGGAGGTGTGCCACCCTATGGGGACCCAGCCTCCAGTGCTTAACTTAAGCTTTAACTTTAGTTTTGGTTTTTCACTTTAGTTTAGTTTTTCCATTGGCGTGAAGGAGTTCCAAGTTTGATTTTTTTGATTATGCAGAAAAGTTTTATAAAAGAAATGTGAAAATTAACAGGTGATATAGAAAGAACAACAGAGAGATGAACATTTCTTTTGAGTTGTGATATAAACTTTCACATCTTCCTCCAAAATATGCCTTAGCAAACAGAGAGTCACCTTATATTAAAGTACTAACAAAATTCCATGCATGATGGAGAAGTTTATCAATTGTATTATTCTGAAAAACTAAGAACTGTGCTGAGGTGGAAGAGAAAGGGGGAGGCCATGTGTTTGAAATAACATCAATTTATCCTAGTGTCCATGTTTTAAGGGTCACATGAGAGAATCCACTGAAAATAAGAGGTAAATATTTAGCAATAACAATTACTGGTATGATTATAAGAGTTTGATGTCAACGACTCTTTAAAAATCACTTTAAAAAGCAGGCTAGGAGGAACATAATCATAGTTCAATAGATGATATAGATGATAGATGACAGACAGACATAGATGATAGAGACAGACACACAGATAGATGATAGTATAGATGATAGGTAAACAGAGATGATGATAGATAGTGGGGAGGGGGGAGGGGGGAGAGAGAGAGAGAGAGAACTAAATGAAACAGCAGCTGTCCTCATGCTATGCACTAAAGACGTGGCTTGGGACAGACTTCCTTGTGACAGCACCAGCAAGGTATTCAAAAGCCCTGCAAGAAAATATGCTCTGTAAGACAGACGACTCAAAAAGTGTCTGTAGTCACAGAGTAAAAAATGTATTAAAAGATATTAAATAAAATGATTCTTAAAAATACGAGTAGGAAAAACCCCATTATTTAGAAATATTTTAATGTTATTTTCCATATGTATGTATAACGAGTTTAGTAAATGAAACAATTATAGTCACTTGACCATTTTGTTCACATTCCTAAATGTTTAAATATTCATTTGGCTTAAGACATTTTTTGTTTCTTCTCACTTGGAAAACATGGGAATGCACCATATTTGAGGTTGTCTATTCTTGGGCACATAAAATTTAAAATAAAAAGAATACTAAACTGTATAATAGTGTAAGGATGTCCAATAAAGTTATAGTCAAACAAAACTTTGAAGTTAACAAATTAAATTAAAATAAACTTAAGGGAACTTCATTTTTGATATTATGATTCAAACTTTAGTGAAAAAACATATTTCAAAACTTTGATTTAATGAGATACACTTTATATTCTCCAGTCTTTTTTCTTTTCTTTTTCTTTTTTTTGGGTCGGAGTCTCACTCTGTTGCTCAGGCTGGAATGCAGTGGCACAACCTCCTGGGCTCAGGCAATCCTTCCGTCTCAGCCTTCTAAGTAGCAGGGACTACAGGCATGCACCACCACGCCCAACTAATTTTTTTATTTATTGTAGAGACGAGGTCTCCCTAAGTTGCTCAGGCTGGTCTCGAATTCCTGGGCTCAGGCAATCCTCTCTTAAGTGTTGGGATTACAGGCGTGAACCACTACACCTGGCACCAGTCTATCTTCTATTTATGCATACACATAAAGACCAGAAGTTTATGTACCAACACAATCTCTCAGTTATGTTTAAATGTATATAAGTGCCACAAGATATAATATAGAAAAATTTTAGTCACTTAATTAACATGCATACAAAAATGAAACCAGAGCACTCTGTTACTGTCTCAAAATCTTTGAACTTCAAAATTATATAAATATTTAGAGATTATCATAACCTTGTCATTATTCTTAAAGTCACTATGTTGTATTTCAAGATTTTTTATTTTATTTTTTTGAGATGGAGTCTCATTGTCACCCAGGCTGGAGTACAGTAGGATGCTGATCACGGCCACCACAGCCTTGACCTGCTGGGCTCAGGCAATTCTTCTGTCTCAGCATTCCAAGTAGCTGGAACTACAGGCATGCACCACCATGCCCAGCTAATTTTTTGATTTATTATAGAGACGAGGTCTTGACAAGTTGCCCATGCTGGTCTAGAACCCACAGGCTAGGCAATCCTCTTGTCTCAGCCTCCCAAAGTGCTGGGATTATAGGCATGAGCCACCACGCCCGGCTACAAGATGTTTTCAATGGCTTCTTATCTTTGTAATATTGCCAAATATTTTCACAATTTCTATTGTCAAATATTATGCCAAAGTAAACTCAAAAAAGTCAAATTTGCTCAAAATAGTAACAGCACATTACTAATCACATGTTTTAAAATATGTGAGCATGAATAACTTCATGTAGTCTTCTGCTGTATTTTCATTTAAAAAGAGAAAACGAATCCTATGTTAATAAGGCTAAGGCTATCTTCTAACTGTGTTTTCTGCTATGCTCAGGAGCTGAAGGTGATGAAAAAAGGTGTCTGAAGTGAAAGAAAAAAAGATCATCTATTGATTTATACATTCTTTAACCTAAGAATGCAATGCTTATGACATAATAACTAGACTCCGAAAATAAATGTGACAACTTGTTAAAGACATAAACCTATGCCGGGCCATTGGGGGCCTGTGGTGTCAGAATGGCAGAAAATAAGGAAGGCTGAAGCAGGAAGACTGGAGTTCATGCCTGGCTCTTGGACAACTCCTAAGCTTCTGTGACCTTTCTCTCTCTCACTTAAAATGGGAATAGTAATACTAACTTGTGCTATTGTGAGGACTAATTAAGGGAGGTTACTCACAGGAAAGTTTTCTGGAAATTCTGACAAACAATATAAATGTTGGGTATTATTATGAACATTTCTGTTCGTTCAACAAACTTTTTTTGGAGTATACCATAAAATCAAATGCTTTCTTTCTTTTTTTATTTCTAGTTAAAAGACAGTAATTAATTATCCTATGAAAAGAGGTCCTCTGACCATCGTCCCAAGGAGGACAAATCATGAGAAAGTGACTGTACTATAGGAAAAATGCTCTAGGAACAGTCATGGTGAACATCAGTGTGATTCAACATCCTGCTCCTCCTCTGTTTCAGAATTGTAGTCTTCTCAGAAGTCCCAGCTTTGTTTTCTGACATACTCCCTCTTCAGTGTCATCTCCAGGAAGTAGCCCTGCCTGTGGTAGGAGGGAATGAATTCACGTAACCTTTCTTCAATCTTACAGCCAGAGCCATATAAGTCTCAGTGTGCAGCTGATTCCCACATGTTCTGCTGAACTACTGATGGAAAGGAAAAAAGAAACCAAAACCAGGGAAGGTTTGAAGATATACCTTCTTACATCAAGTCTTTCATGTCCTTCTTTCGATTCTAGATACTCTATTTAAAAATAAATTTTGAGAGGGGGGAAGTAAAAAGTAAGACACATTTGGCTGGGTGCAATAGCCCACACCTGTAATCTCAGCACTTTGGGAGGCCAAGGTGGGAGGACTGCTTGAGGTTAGGAGTTCAAGACCAGCCTGGGTAAAACAGTAAGACCCAGTTTCTAGATAACATAACATTTTTAAAAGCCAGGAGTAGTAGAATATGCTTGTAGCTACTCAGGAGGCTAAGGCAGGAGGATCACTTGAGTCCAGGAGTTCAAGGTTACAGTGATCTATGATTGTATCACAGTAATAGAGTTAGATTGTGTCTCGAAACTTAAATCGAAACAAAAACAGATGCCTCCATTACAGGTCATTTGTACTATATAAAAAGAAAAAGAATTAAACAGTTGCCACCCGGCATGGGGGAGCTTTATCATGTATATTCTAAGATGTGGGGTTCAGAGGAATTTCACATTTTCTGAGGGATGCTTCATCTGAAAAGTAACATATCTTTGTTATTTGGAGCAAATTTCTGCAATGGAGAGGTTCCCACACCTATGTGCTCTTTTCAGCTCTCCTGGCCACATGACTGGCTACATCCTTGGTTCTGGCAGATGTAAAATATAACTGTATGCAGAAATATCAGCTCTTTAGCTAGGCAAAACAACCTACATTTATCTATTCCCCAAGGACACCTTTCCAACTATGGCTGTTCTAAAGGATTCTATGGTGTGTTAACCCTGAGAAATGTAATCAGCAACCAAGGGGGAATTCTGGGCTCTATACATGTGCCCTGGGATGCACAGACATAGATTTGTGGCATTTATTCCTGTGGGGCTACATGCAAACATTTCTGCCTGGACTTTTATTCAGGACTCTGCTTGTATAAAAAAAGAAAGTTGCATTTATGGAAGTGTGAGATACAAAATGCAAACATACATGTTAATGCTCAAAAGATATTACTTAATCCCCAAAAATATGAACTGAGTATAAACGAGTTGAGTGCATTTTCAACAGAATTTAGTAAATGATTAGATATATGGAAAATAGTGTTTAAGAATATAATTTAGGAGACTTTAAAAGGGTGAAGATTTTTCCAGCAGATACATGCTTAAGAGAGCAAATGATAGAAAACCAGTGTTTAAAAATAGCCCTAACCTTTTCTCTTTTTTTTGAGTTGGAGTAGCACTCTGTCACCCAGGCTGGAGTGCAGTAGCATGCTCACAGCCACCCCAGCATGGACCTGCTGGGCTCCAGTGAACCTTCCGCCTCAGCCTTTCAAGTAGCCAAAACCACAGGCACACGCTACCAAGCGCAGCAAATTTTTCTTTTTTTTTTAATTGTGGGGACGAGGTCTCACCAAGTTGCCCAGGCTGGTCTCGAATCCATGGGCTCAGGCAATCCACTTGCCTTGGCTTCCCAAAGTGCTGCGATTATAGGCTGAACCACCAAGCCTGGCCAGCCCTAACCTTTTCTACGTATACCTGGCCCAGAGTGATCATCACACTCGCCACCACTTATTACAGTTGGTTTCAGTGAGCATGTTTCTCTGTCATACAATGGGCTCTGTGAGGTCGGAGGCTCTGTTCTGGTTATCTTGTCATTCATTCCCAGTACGAAACAATGAAGTCTCTATAAATGGCTAGTGTTTAAAAAACAGTTGCTAAATAAATGATTATACACAGTTATAAGTAAAGAAAAAGAGAAAAAAGAACTCAAGGATCACTTTCAAAATTTCATTACAGGCATGGAAAAGAAAACAATTAACTGGCTATTTTCTTATTTAAACAGAATTAAAATTCGGTATAAAATTAAACTTGAGTATAAAATACAGAAAATATTTAGATACAAATGAGAAGATATTCTTGACTGCAAGAAAAATAAAACACTAAACAGGTGACTAAAAAAGATAGTATGATTTCTCAGAATTCTCAGAAACCTTTGAAATGCATACCTTGGGTAGGCTGGATACTGATCTGCTAAGGAAGTGAGCTTGCTGAGTGAGTCAACTTCAAGTGACTTCAAAGCCAATATGGGCCAATCAAAGCCAATATGAGCATTTTTATGTTAAATAAAACCCAAATTTTATAAGCCAATATGGGCATTTTTATGCTGAATTTAAAAACTAAATATTTCCTGAAGACAGAAATTTATTCTTATTTCTCAGCATGTAACCAACGGTTTTGTTTTGTTTTTCAACATTGAGATAATATAGAGAATTTATTTTCACTACAGATTTTCTCCGGTTTTTACCTCTCTCTGTTTTAGCAGCAAACCCCCTAATACATGGTAAACATACTAACAGACTAATCCACTGACTCTCAAAGGTTTTGTTTTGTTTTCAACATTGAGATAATATAGAGAAGTTCTTTTCACTATAGATTTTCTCTGATTTTTACTTCTCTCTGTTTTAGCAGCAAACCCCCTAATACATGGTAAACATGCTAACAGACTAATCCACTGACTCTTGCCAGGTCAACCACACAACAGGTGGTTTCAGCTTTTCAACTCAGAAATAGGCTGCATTTCTAAAACATCTCTAATAACTGTCTTCATGTATAGTGACACCTGATCTAAATATAGTGTCTGTGATCTCAGACAGTGTTCTGAGAGATGGAAAGTTACCACAGGTATTAGTAGTAAAATTTTTCTAGGATGACAACATTTCTGAACCCTGATACTATATTTAAGGGTGTGGAAAGGTACTACCTATTTTGCTTCAAGAACATACAACCTCATTCAGCATATGAATGGAGAGTTAATGAATTCATTTTATTATTCAACATATATTTGAGTTGACAAGTGAAAGAGTGAATAAGCGATCATGTATATTCTTAAACAGAGTTTTTATTACAGGGTAGGAAGGCACAGCATGAAAATACAAAGGAGGGAAAGGAAAAGTTGCAAGTGTCTTTTACTGTTATAAGAAGTATCTTAAAACTTAACTGGGCTAAGTTGGGAACTTACTCTTCTTTAACCAACATAGCTTTACCCAACATTGCTTAATACTCCTGCTTTATCTAATACTGTAAGAGTACTGCTATGGATCCTAGTCATTTTTGTTAGCATCCAATTAGCTAAAGTTGGTTACCTCTGCCAGGGTAACCTGCAAGTGTGCACTTATATGGTATCTCTCAATGCAAAGGCAGAAGGCAATATACTTGAGCCTAGAATATTCCCAATTCCAACTCAACTCCAATAATATATTTCAAAATTCTTCAAAAACAATGCCCATATCCAGTTGGAAATCTATCTACCAATGACAAAGTCTCTCTATTCAGGTGAATACTGAAACAAAAAAGCAAACATATATCACTAAAGAGTCAGGCACTGAGTAGAAAAATTAAACTAGAAAAAATGATATAAATTGCTGATGAAAAATGGAAGTAGCTATCAAAGATAAATAAACAAAAGAAGAACACCTGTTATCTTGAAAACATTAGACTGCACCAAAAATAAGATCATTCCTAAAGTACATTTGTGAGATGGAAAAATGGAAATTTTAGAAATGGATATTTTTCTGTTCTTAGCAAAGAAGATTTTCAACTAATAATTTAAAAATGGGCAGAAGGCTGGGAGGGTGGTAATGGAGAAATAAAAGAGACCAAACACAATTAGAAAAGAAGTCTTTTCCTACAGAAATGGAACCAGTGATACAGACAATAAATTTGGGATATATACACAGAACATGGGAGAAAAAAATAAAATGTTAAAAAAAGAGAAGCTGTATATCTCATACTATATTTTAACCTATTTATAGCCAAACCCTCATTTTGAATAGGGTAGTGTACAAGATCCCCCAAAAATTGTTAAGAGAAAAGAGAGAGAGAGAGAGAGACAGTTTGAAAATTAAAATGACTTACTTTCTAGGGGGAAAAAAAGCTGAATGTAGGTTTAAGTGAAGTGATTATGAACAACTGCCTATAGCATCGCACCATAACTCTCTGCCATGTAGCCTTGCAATGGCAATATTGATGCAGTCAAAATAAATGAATCTGAAAAAATAATGCGTTATACTTAAAACTGCAAAGAAGTAATTAAAGTAAAAGCCAAGTAAAAGAGACAAATTAATCCACAAAAAAATGCCTGTTCTATTTTTTAGCAAACCTCTCATCTCTCATCCTAGTTTTTCAACAAGACTGCTCCAACTTTCATCCCAGAAATCCAACTGAGTTTACTGGAAATAACAGGATTCAGATTACTCAAATGATCAAGAGCATCTGCTTTCCTGCAAGATGCACAGCGGGATGAAGCAGAAGACATCACTCAAGCTCTGGCAAGTCAACCAACAATCAGCAAGAAATCTGGTAAGAATTACCAGTAGAAGGAGGCAGACAAACCTTCCAGAACCACAGACAGCAGTGCAATTCAAAGTCTTGCAAGCTACAATAAAAGTTATAGATCTTTTTCCCAGATAAAGTCCTATGCCAATGAACCTTTGTCTACAAAATATAACCAAAATGATTATTTCTGAATACAAATATAAGTAGACTTATTCATGATGAGTATTTTATTTTTAGAACTTCTATTCTAAATCAACCAAGGAGGCACTGGCTTAGTAAAATGGCTTGGCATTTTCAAACTGGAACATGCAGTTTATGCTGTCTAAATTGAGTATATTTCCCAGGCAGCAGGGGTCTGAGAATTTTTCACAGCCCTTGGTCCCTCAGAGTTAGAAGCAGAGACAATTCATGTACAGTACTCATGTGGTTGACCAAAGAGCTAATTAATTGGCTTTTAAAAGTGAAGATACAGCCAGGAACAGTAGTTCATGCCTGTAATACCAGCACTTTGGGAGGCTGAGGGGAAGGATAGCTTGAACAGAGGAATTTGAGACCTTCTCTCTCCAAAAAAAAAAAAAAAAATGCTGGACATGGTGGCATGCGCCTGTAGTCCCAACTACTTGGGAGGCTGAGGCAGGAGGATTGCCTGAGCCCAAAAGATGAGGCTGCATGATTGTATACTACCGCACTCCAGCCTGGGCGATAAAGTGAGACTTTGACTTAAAAGAAAACAAAATAAGGGGAGATATAATATTGCTTAGAAATACAAAAATTGATTGCAATTAAAGTCTTTCCCAGTTCACTTGTGTATATATGAAGATATATATAAGTACATACATGTACACTAACGTGAATAAATGGCTGGAATGAAATAAGCCAAAGTGAAATCAGAGATGCTCTTAGAATAAGATGACAAGTTAATTAAAAGTTTCCATATTTTGCAATTAGAGTGATCATGACATAGAATAAATAGAAAAGCAGAGAGCAAAAGAATGAAATGAAGGGCTCATATGTGGAGACAGGAGGAAAAAGAAACTCAAAATTTCAATCTTAAGAAACTCAATACCATGAGCAATACCTAGCAGAGTCAGTGATATAGAGCAGGGGTCCTCAACCCCTGGGTTGTGGACCGATACCGATCCATGGCCTATTAAGAACCAGGCCACACAGCAGGCAGTGAGTGGTGGGAGAGCAGAGCTCTGCCTTCTGTCAGATCAGTGGTTGCGTCAGATAATCATAGAAGCACAAACTTTATTGTGAACTGTACATGTGAGGAATCTAAGTTGCACACTCCTTATAAGAATCTAATGCCTGATGATCGATGATCCTCCCCTCTGCCATGGAAAAATTGCCTTCCACAAAACTGGCTTCAATGCCAAAAAGGTTGCAACTCTTGTTGCTGATTATTAATAAGAACTAACGTGGCTACAGATAGGATATTTACATTCTTTGTCATATTCCCTTGAAGTCATCATCTGATGATGTCCAAAAACGGATTTATTAGGATAAGGCAACATGATATAATAGAAAACTTATGGGTTATCCAAGTTTAGAATTCCCGTCTTTATACCTTTTTGGCTCAGCTCCAGTTTTTTTCCATCTGTATAACAGAACAAATATCTATCATGATGGATTGTTGTGAGGCTTAGCTGAAATAGTGCATGTAGTTTAGCCTGGTTCCTTGTAGGAACTCACAGAATAGTAGCGATGCTGGCAGTAGCAGCATAATCACCTGGAGAAAAGGATTACTCTTTTTCACATATACAACTTGTGAAATTAAAAACATATGTAGAACCCTAATTTCTCAAAAATATAATGTTATAAAAATTACAGTTGTCCACTGATTTAAGTTTCTTATACTTTGATCAATGGATTTTAAAAGTTGGTAATAGTGGAAGGATCACCTAAGCCCAGCAGGTCAAGGATGCGGTGGCTGTGAGTGTGCCACTGCACTCCAGCCTGAGTGACAGAGTGAAACTCCAACTAAAAAGTAAATAAATAAACAAATAAGTTGGTAATAAAAAACAAAAATATTAAATTAAATATCTTTTATTTTTTATTATATATTTTTTATTTTAAAATTATAGGGTACAATTAAGGGTTAGATATACAAATATTCATTGTGCAGGTACCTTTGTTGATGAGGTGTGGCCCCCCCTTCCCCAGGCAGCTATTGACTACCTACCTTTAATCCCACCTCCCTGTCCCTCCCTGTCCCACCCCCATAGTTTCCTGCCACTGTCAATCCTTTTCTTATAGTATTACGGTAGTTGTTCAAGGTTCACTTATGAGTGAGAATATGTGATACTCAGATCTTTGTTTCTGTGAAAGATTACTCAATATTATAAACTCTAATTACATCCAGGTTGCTGTGAAATTCATGATTTTGTTCTTTGTGGCTGCATAATATTCCATTGTGTATATGTACCACATTTTAAAAATCGAGTCCTCTTTTGATGGACAGCATGGTGGGTTCCATGATCTTGCTATTGTGAACAATGCTGCCATAAACATACGTGTGCAGGTATCATTTTTATAGAGTTCTTCTGGGTATATTCCCAGTAGGGGGATTGTGGGGTCATACGGAAGGTCGATTTTTAGAACTTGTAGGAATCGCCACACTGATTTCCACAAAGGCTGTACAAGTTTACACTCCCACCAACAGCGTAGAAGTGTTCCCTTTTCACCATATCCTCTCCAGCATCTGTTATTTTTTGAGTTACTGATGATGGCCATTCTGACTGGAGTTAGGTGGTATCTCAATGTAGTTTTAATTTGCATCTCCTTGATGACTAGTAAGGCTGAACATTTTTTCATGTATCTGTTAGCTGCTCGTATGTCTTCTTTTGAGAACTGTGTATTCATATCTTTTGCCCACTTTGTAATGGGGCTGTTTGTTTTTTTCTTTTCAGCACATATGAGTTCCTTGTAGATCCTTGATGTTAGGCCTTTGTCAGACATGGAGTTGGCAAATATTTTTTCCCCAGTCTGTGGGCTGTTTCCCTGCTCTCTTGATGGTTTCTTTGGCTTTGCAGAAGCTTGTGAATTTAATTAAGTCCCACTTGTCTATCTTATCTCTTATGGCCTGTGCATTTTGACTTATGCTCAGGAATTGGTTCCAGTTCCAACTTCCATAACTGTGTCTCCTGCATTTTCTAAGGTTCTACATTTAGGTCTCTGATCCATTTAGAGTTAATTTTTGTGTATGGGGACAGATAGCAGTCCTGTCTGAATTTTCTGCATGTGGTCAGCCAGTCTTCCCAGCACCATTTACTGAATAGGCTCTCATCTCCCCGGTGGTGGAGGCTTTGTCGAAGATGAGTTGGTTCAGAAATTAAGGTTTTGCTTCTGGAATCTCAGTTCTGTTCCATTGGTCTATATGCCTGTTCTTGTACCAATACCAGGCTGTTTTGATTATTGTAGCTTTATAGTAAAGTTTAAAGTCTGGTAGTATAATACCTCCTACTTTTTTTTTTTTTTTTTTTGCTGAGGATTGTTCTGGCTATTCTTGGTTGTTTATGTTTCCATAAGAATTCCTGTATTGTTTTTTCTAGATCTGAGAAGAATGTTGCTGGTAATTTGATGGGTATTGCATTAAATCTGTAGATTGCCTTAGGTAAGATGGACATCTTAACCATGGTGATTCTTCCAATCCATGAGCATGGGATATTTTTCCACTTGTTTGTGTCATCTTTGATTTCTTTGAGCAGTGTTTTGTAGTTTTCATTGTAAAGTTCTTTCATGTATCTGGTTAGGAAGATGCCAAGGTATTGCATTTCTTGTGTGGCTACTGTGAATGAGATTGTGCTTTTTATTTGGGTTTCTGTTTGTTTATTATTGGTGTAAAGAAATGTGATTGTCTTTTGCACATTTATTTTATACCCTGAGACTTTGCCAAAGTCCTTTATCAGTGCCAGGAGGTGTTTGGCTGATTCTCTTGGGTTTTCAAGGTATACAATCATGTCATCTGCAAAGAGAGATAACTTGACTTCCTCTTTTCCTATTTGAATATCCTTGATCGCCTTTTCTTTTCTGATTGCTCTAGCCAGGACTTCCAAAACTGTATTGAACCGGGAGGGGGGGCATCCTTGTCTTGTTCCAGTTTTATGGGGAAATAGTTCCAATTTTTGTCTGTTTAGGAGTATGCTGGCTGTGGGTTTCTTGTAGATAGCTCTTACTCTTTTGAGGTATGTTCCACTTATGCCTAGGTATTTAAATGTTTTTGTATTTAAATGGATTTTATCAAAAGCTTTTTCTGCATCTAATGATATAATCATGTGGTTTTTGTTTTGATGTCTTTTGATATATTTAATTATACTTATGGTTTCACAAATGTCGAACCAGCCTTGCATTCTGGGGATGAAGCCTACTTGGTAGTGATGGGTGATTTTTGAGATGTGTTGTTGAATCTGGTCTGCTAGGATCTTGTTGAGAATTTTGGCATCTATGTTCATCAAAGATATTGGCCTGTGGTTTTCTTTCTTTGTTGGGTCTTTACCTGGCTTGGGTATCAATGTGATGCTGGCGTCATAAAATGATTTGGAGAGAGTTCCATCTTTCTCAATCACCTGGAATACTTTCAGTAGGATTGGTATCAGTTCCTCCTTATATGGCTTGTAGAATTCTGCTGGAAAGCCATCTGGTCCAGGGCTTTTTTTTTTTAGGTAGTCTTCTTATGACATAGTCAATTTCCTTGATTGTTATTGGTCTATTTAGGGTCTTGATTTCTTCTTGTTTCAACCTAGGCAGGTTGTGTGATGTCAGAAAGTCCCCCATTTCCTTAAGGTTTTCAAGTTTGTTTCCATACAAGTGTACATAGTAGTCTCTAATAATCTTTTATATTTCTTCAGAGTCAGATGTGACTTCATCTTTTGTGTTTCTGATTGTGTTTATTTGGGCTTTTTCCTCTCTTTTTCTTGGTCAGGCTAGCTAGGGGACCATCAATCTTGCTTATCCTTTCAAAGAACAAGCTTTTTGTTTTGTTGATTTTTTGTATCATCTTTTTGTCTTCCATGTCTCAGATTTGGGCTTTTATTTTGGTGATCTGGATTCTTCTGCTGAAGTCAGGGTTTTGGTGGTTTTGCTTTTCCAGCTTACTTAGATGACTTGTTAGGTTGTCAATTTGTGATCCTTCCCTTTCTTCATGTGCATTTATAGGGATATGAATTCCCCTCTAACAACAGCATTCATGGTATCCCAGATATTTTGGTAAGATGTTTCTTCATTTTCATTTGTTTCCAGGTACCTTTTAATCTCTGGTTTGATTTCTATGCTGATCCAGGAGTTGCTTAGCATCATGCTGTTTAGGGTCCATGTCTTTGTAATTTTGAGGGGAACTTTGTTGGTGTTGATATTTATTTTTATTCCACTGTGGTCTGAGAAGATTCATGGCAAAATTTCAATCTTTTGAAATTTGTTTATGCTTGATTTATAGCCAAGGATGTGTTTGATCATAGAGTACATGCGATGCAGTGATGAGTAGAATGTATATTCTGTGGTTGTTGGGTGGAGTGTTCTGTAGGTATCAATTAGGTCCATTTGGTCAAGAGTCAGATTGAGGTTCCGTTTCTCCTTGCTGATATTTTGTCCTGATGATCTATCTAGGGTTGTGAGTGGGGTATTAAAGTCCCCAGCTATGACAGTGTTAGAGTTAATATCTTTCTTAAGTTTGCCTAGAAGCTGCTTTATGAAAGTTGGCACTCCTATAATGGGTGCATATATGTTTAGGATGGATATTTCTTGTTGATGGAGTGAACCTTTTATCATTATGTAGTGGCCTTCTGTATCTTTTTAAATTTTTGATAGCTTAAAGGGTATTTTGTCTGAGATTAAGATCACAACTCCTCCTTTCTTTTGTGTTCCACTCGCTTGAAATCTTGCTTCCCATCCTCTTACTTTGAGTCTGTGTGAGTGTTCTTTCTAGTGAGATTAGTTTCTTGGAGGCAATATATTGTTGTCTGGTGATATTTTATCCATTTTGCCATTCTATATCTTTTCAGTGGTGCATTTAGTCCATTCACATTCAGGCTAATTATAGAAATGTGAGAGTTGATCACTGTCATGAGGTTCTTGTTGTTGTTCCTGTTTGCTTGTTGTCTTTCTTTTGATTTTTGGGTTGGTTCATTTGTGTTTTTAATCTTTTTCCTGTACTCTTGTGAAGAACGTTAATGGTTTTTTTTCCTTTTCTTCTGTGTTTAATACTTTCTTAAGTGTTTCTTGTAGAGGTGGTCTGGAGGCAGTGTAAGTTCTTAGGGATTGGATATTAAAAACATATGTAGAACCCTAATTTCTTAAAAATATAATTTTATAAAAATTACAATTACCCACTGATTTAAGTTTCTTATACTTTGGTCAGTGAATTTTAAAAGTTGGTAATAGTGGAAGGATCACCTAAGCCCAGCAGGTCAAGGCTGCGGTGGCTGTGAGCTTGCCACTGCACTCTAGGCTGGGTGACAGAGTGAGACTGCAACTAAAATAAATAAATAAATAAGTTGGTAATTAAAAAAGAAAAAAATTAAATTAAGTATCTTAAAAGATTAATTTGAATAAGAAGAATTCTCCACATATATTACAAAATCATGAATTTTAAAAGCTAGAAAGCCCCTTTAGATATATGATCGATCACTCTAAAACTCTGTTTTACAGAAAAAAAATTTAGGTAAGTCTTCAACTTGCACATAGACACACATATTTAAGGAGCAGATACAGGACTGCAAGTCAGCTTTCCTGGTACCTAAAGAGAGTTTTTCCTTTCCACTTTAATATGTACAAATTATTTTGTATACTGACCAAGCAATAAACAAGCTTAATTATTAAAATAACATTTAAATTTTAGCATTAATTTAAATATATCAAAAGAAATTTTGATCCGATGTTTTATGTTTCTTTATTAGCCAAATTTGTAAGACTCAACTACATTATTACATGTTAATTTAATCAAAATTAAATATTATTCAATCATTACAAAATTTATTATGTAGTTTTAACTTCAGTTTACTTCAGCCTGATGGATGGAACATGGTCATTTAAATAATATTGAGTACACAATTTTAGACTAGCAAAAATTTCCATCTAATGAAATTACAATTAGAGTGAGAGCCTCAGTGTAATGAAAAAGAGTCACGATCAAACTACATGTAGGAACTTGAATTATTTCCTTCTACTTCATGCATCTTACTTTTCCCACCAACTGGTCCCAAGCACCCAATCAAATATCTATGTGAAAAGCAGATCAATGCAACTCATTAAACTTACATAGTTGAGAACTTCCTTTGGGAGAATTATCCAAAGATTAAAACATTACCAACAAAGAAAAACATGATATAAGAGGGCAATTTAAATATAACTCAAATCATCACATTTAATAACAAAGTACAAATCCCAGAGTTCTAGTGGAGGAAATGATGCAACATTAACCAGAGAAAGTCTACAAATAGGATTGGTGGTCAGTTATGTCTTCACCAAAGTGGCATTTTTGCCAACAAGACTCTCGGCAGCCCTTAAAGGGCTAAACTTGTATCACTTACCAAATATGGTGGGGAATGTGAAAACTTCGCAGATATTAGCATGTATTTTTGAGGCTAACATAACGCAGTCCACAAGCTGCCATCAGAGCCTGCAGCCATTAAGTGATAACTGAAGCAGTGGAATGCAAATAATCCATTGGTTCACATTAGTGTCATGCTCATTTGTAAATGTTCCCAGTCCTCTTCTGGCCCTTAGGGTACCTCAACTTGCTTTTTAGAGGAATAACCCATGGGCAGTATATTTAAAAAGCAGTTAAATTATGAGCACACTAGTTAGCAATAATTACTCATTAAAAAGTACATTAGGCTACAGTGCCCTGAGCTGCTCAACCTTGTAGCTGATCACTTCAAAGCTGCCTGAATGAAACTTATTTATCTACTGGCAGTGTCCTAAGATTTATCTACTTGAGTTACAAAGTTCGATCATTTATCTATAAGCTCCCTACTCAATGTTAAATTTTGAAATGCTGATTTAACTATAGGAGGAAACTACACAGAAAATAGCAAAAAGTGAATATAGAACTCTGACAAAACAGGAAATATTTCAGCAGTCTGGCACCTCTCCCCTGAGAAGCTAAAAGGATGTTTCAAATAGCTTATGAATTTAAGGGAATACAGCCCCTATTATAAAGAAATAAGGTCAGAAGGCTGAGAACACTTGACCAAGAGACACCATACTAAACTTCCGATTCTGGAAGAGTAAAGTTCTGTAATTTATTAGAAAAGCCTGCACGGAAATTAATATATAGCCTAGTTATCTCCATGCTATATAGATAAATATAATTATTTCTCATCTTGAAGTTGAAAATAAAAGCTATCTTGGAATAAGTGGACTCTCCCACTCACTCTCTGGTTCTGCTTGTTTATCTTTGTCATATATCAAATCAATGTGCCCCAAATCCAAGTAAAGAAGTGAAATGTTTAATCTGAACTTTATGTCACTTTCTCATACCAAGAAAGAGTAGGATAAACCATATATCTAAACTGACATTGGCTGGAGACTACAAAGGCAAAGGGACAAAGCAGTGTTTTCATAGTGCTAAGACACTATATTTTAGCTTATAAGGATCACAATGGAAAGTGACGTGGCAATGTCATGATTGTTCCTTGGCCTCTACGGCTCCCTAGGTGTTCAAGGGCAAATAGAGTTCATTCACCTTGTCAGTCCGTGGGCCACCCGCTTCCCCAACGTTTTCCATCCTTCTGTCCTCTGATGTTATCATCTACCTGCCATTCCCTACTAGAGTATGCCTCTCCTTTAGTATAGAGAGTGACAACTGTAGACCTTATTTAAAACAATGCATTAGACAGCTGGCCTAGAGCACTGTGCCATGTCTAGCTGCAGGCAGAGGGGCCAGTTTCACCCTTTCCTCTTGCACCAAATCTCAAAACAAAGGAGGTTTCTAAATCCACTGGGCTGCACTGACACAGACTGTGAGTGGTTCCCATACTGCTCTGATTACTGCTGTCTACAGAAATGCAAAGGGCAGGGTGAAATAAAGTCATCACAGCATCACAGCATGCTATTCGAACTAAATGTTTCTGTAATTTATGAAAAATGTCCTACTTGGTCATTTGTCTGAGAAAAGAAGAAAAGTTATGATACTCCTCCTCCCTTTATCCCCAAAGGTAAAAGCAATGCTAAGAATGTCCCCCAAAAATATAACATTAATTTCTAACTTCAAGAACTTAGCATACTGCCATCAAGTTCAATCTTCATCAGAAATTCATTAGGGTATATACTTTTAGGACCTATCAAATCATTCTTTCTCAGTTGTGTAATTGTTGGAATTTTACTGTAACAACTAAAATATCAATGGAAAAATGATAATGACCAGAAATGACACAGATTTTATTCTGTGATAAATCAAATAACTTCATCACATATTGGAGATGGAAAGGAAACATAAATTAGAGACTCTGTATTGTGAACACAAGTAGGCTTTATATTATTAAGACATTTCATTTCAGAAGCCTATAAATCTTACAATTACTTCATTAATACCATCCTAAATAGACTGTTAGGATTATTTCTTGGTACATCCTACTATGATTCAGGAGTTTTCAGTGAATAATGACTACTTTACTTACTTCATTTTAATTGATTATACTGATTTTTAAAAAACTAGAACAAAAACAATATTGTATTTATCAACACCACTGACTATGGGAATAAAGACTAAAGTTTCCATGTCAGAGGTAAGAATGCCTGGCTATTGTAATAAGAGATTAGATCTGACTCTTTTAGCAAGTAGTCAACTTTATTACAGCAGCTGCAGGCTTTAATTTGAATAAATGATTAAATCAGAAGAGCTCGTTCTTATTGGTTAGCTCTCATTAACAATTGGCAACCAGGCAAAGTGGTTCATTCCTATAATCCCAGCACTTTGTGAGGTAGAGGCAAGAGGATTGCCAGGGCCCAGAGGTTCGAGATCAGCCTGAGCAATTGGCAAGACCTCTTCTCTGCAATAAATCAAAAAAATTAGCCGGATGTGGTAGTGTGTACCTGTAGTTCCAGCTACTTGGAAGGTTGAGGTAGAGAAATTGCCTAAGCCCAGCAGGTTGAGGCTGTGGTGGCTATAAGCGTGCCACTGCACCACAGTCTAGGTGACAGTGGGACTCTGACTCAAAAAAAAAAAAAAAAAGCAAACATTTTTCCTATTTTTTCTGTTTGTTCTTAGCATTTTTACTCTGAGTAGTTACTAAAAGTAGCAGTAGCAGCTGCTACTACTTTAAATTACTGAGCAAACTTACGATGTGCCAGTCTCTGTACTTACATGATTTATTCATCTAACCAACCAAAGTACCTTTACCATATCCATTCCACAGATGAGAAAATAGAGACATAGAGAGGGTAAGCAACTTGCCCTGGATTCAGACCCATGAGAGTCTACTTTAGGGCCTTGCTCGTTATCAATTATTAAGCCTCTGTATTATTCAGTAATACTTTTGTAATAATCCTAACAAAAACCTTGCAAGTAGATATAGTTACCATTTTAGAGATGACAACACATACTTGGAGAGGTTTTCAACATTGTACCAAAGCTTATAAGAGGCAATGCTGGACTCTGAGTTCATTGTACCCTGAAGCATCTCACAGGGAAGATTCCCAGATGTTAGAAAGTCCACAGATTTGGAACCACTTCACAAAATTACAATTTACCAATGTCTGCTAGGTATAATTTCCATTAAGTAAAAAAACCCAAATTACATTACAGTTTTTGCCTATCTCCAAAATAGGAATAAGGCACTGTGGAGGTGAGGGTGGGATACCATATTTATAATGTCTGGATCCAGAGTTTTGTTTTGTTATGAATTTTCTTCTGCTCTGCCTTCATTATGAATCACGCTTTTCAACTGATTCCTTTCCCTCTGCTTCTATATCTTAAGATTTGCCCTTTCTAAGAAATGTCATTGTCACTATCAACAATAAAACCACTCTTTGGCTCTCAGCAATTTCTTCTTTTTCCACCTAAACTCCTTGAAAAACTAGTCTACAGTCATCGTTCCAAGACCCACTGCAGACAAATCCCTTATATGAAATAGCTTAAGATTTTCACATAACCCATACACATAACATCTTCTCGTACACTTTAAATCATCTCTAGACTATTTATAATGGATAATACAATGCAAATGGTACGTAAATAGTTGCTGTATTGTATTTTTATTTTTTTGGTCTTACTGTTGGATTGTTATTTTTTTTCATCATTTTTCTCCCCAATATTTTCTTTCTTTCTTTCTTTTTTTTTGAGTTGGAGTCTCACTCCATTGCCAATGCTGGAGTGCAGTGGCACGCTCACGGCCACCCCAGTGTAGATCTGCTGACTCAGGCAATCCTTCTGCCTTAGGCTTCCAAGTAGCCGGAACTATAGGCGCACGCTACCATGCCTGGCTAATTTTTTATTTATTGTAGAGACAAGGTCTCGCCAAGTTGCCCGGGCTGGTCACGAACCCACGGGCTCAGGCAATCCACCCGCCTCGACCTCTCAAGTGCTGGGATTATAAGCTGAACCACCAAGCCTGGCCAATATTTTCAAAATATTGGTTGAGTCCGCAGGATAGAGGGCCAATGATACTACTTTCCTTAAGTTTTCACTCATTCTCCACAGGCTCATTAAAATGCTGTGTCTGGCTTCCATCTGCACTGACCATAACTGAAAAATCCCCAGCACCCAAACATCACACCCAATGGCATACTGGGTCATTCATTCCACAGCACTTCCCTTTGTAACTGCCTCTTCTATAAATCTGCCACTCTCCTTCACTTCCATTTTTCTGCACCATCTGGTTTTCTCCTTATCTGTTAGATCACTCGTCATCTAACTTCTTCCTGGTCCTTAGAGAAAGAGCTGTGCTCCCAAGTTCTGCATTCAAACACCTTCTCTACTCCCCCGTCCACATTCTCCGTGGACACCTGGTTCATTCCACAGCTTCACCTACTCCTCTATGCAGGCAGCTCCTCGTTTCCCTGTGGCTCAGATCCCTCTTCCCGCGTTCCAAATATCCACTGGACTTCACCCTGGAATACATTCCTGGTTGCTGAAGATTAATTTTTTATTTTATGAGTTGGAGTCTCACTCTGTCGCCCAGACCGGAGGGCAGTGGCATGCTCAGTCACCACAACCTCGACCTGCTGGGTTCAGGTGATCTTTCCATTTCAGCCTTCCAAGTAGCTGAACTACAGGCATGTGCCACCACTCCTGGATAATTTTTTAAAATTTAATTTAAAATTTATTGTAGAGATGAGGTCTCGCCAAGTTGCCCAGGCTGGTCTCAAACCCATAGGCTCAGGCAGTTCTCTCACCTCGGCCTCCCACAGTGCTGGGATTATAGGTGTGAGCCACCATGCCCTTCCAATATTTTTATTACTTTTTAAAAAAACATCTTCATTGATATATAATCCGTATACCAAAAAACTTACCCATTAAAGTATACAATCCAGTGGATTTTGGTATAGTCTGAGAGTTGTACAATCATTACCACAATCTAAGTTTAAAACATTTCACCCAATTACCCCAAAAAGAAACTTGTACCCATTAGCAGTTATTTTCCATCTCTGGCACCCAACCCCTGGCAACCACTAATCTGCTTTTGGTCTCTATGGATTTCCATATTCTAGACATTCCATATAAATAAAATCATATAATATGTTGCCTTTGGGTCTATCTTCTTTTACTTAGCATAATGTTTTAAAGGTTCATCCATGTTGTATTGAGCATCAGTAATTCATACTTTTTATGGCTGAATAATATGCCATAATATGAATACATCATAGTCTATTTATCCATTTATTGGGTGATGGACATTATTTCATAAAAGTTTTGCCTTTTGGTTATTGTGAATAATGTTTCTATAAATATTCCTGTGCAGGTTTTTGTGTGAACATGTGTTTTCATTTTCTTAGATATGTACCTAGTTTGAACATTTTGAGAAACTACCAAACTGTTTTAAAAGTGGCTAAGCTGTTTCATATTACCAATGTACAAGAGTTCCAATCTCTCCATATCCTCACCAATGCTTGTTATGGTCTGCCTGTTTGATTACAGTTAGTCTAGTGAGTGTCAAGTGGTATCTCACTGTGGTTTTGACTGGCACTTCCTTAATGACTAATGATGTTATACATCTTTTCAAGTGTTTGCTGCTCAGCTGAAGATCTACTTTGGAGAAATGTCTATTCAGGTCCTTTGCCTATTTTTAATTGGGTTATTTGTCTTCTTACTGTTGAGTTGAGGAGATCTTTATATATTCTATATACTAGTCCCTTATAAGATATATGCTTTGCAAATATTTTCTCCCATTCTGTAGGTTGCCTTTTTACTTTTTTGATAATGTCCTATGAAACACCAGTTTTTTAACTTTGATAGAGTCCAATGTCTCTATTTTTTCTTTTGCTGCTTGTGCTTTAGATCATATCTAAGAAGGCTTTGCCCACCTAAAGGTCAAGAAGACTCTCCCTGTGTTTTTTTCTTAGGGTATTATAGTTTAGCAGTTATATTTAGGACTATGATGCACTTTGAGATCATTCTGAGTTAATTTTTCTGTATGATGTGAGGTTCTTTCCTCACTGATGTGTTTGGGTGCCCTTGTTGAAAACCAATTAATGACTAATGTATGAGCTAATATTTTAAAATTTAACATTAATTTATTTCCAAAATTCAACTCCTAACTTTTCTTTTGATGGCACAGCCATTTATTCTCTTGGTCTGACACATGAAATCATCTTTGATTCTTTCCTTTCCTTTGTCTGCCATACACAGGCATTTGTCAAGCCATGTACTTTCTGTTTCTACAAGTTGTTTTCATTCATCTTTTCATTCTCAATGTGACTGTACTAAATCAAATCCTCACTACTGTTGATTTCAGGACTACTAGAAAATACATTCCTGTCTACCCAGGCATACTATGCTGTCACAATTCCAATCTATCATACCTCTAATGGCCAAGGCAGAGGAGTCTGGTGTTCTGGGATATGAAATAAACTATGAATGTCTGAGTCAGAACAAGGGCCCACACCACTCATATTCTAGCCTAATCCCTAAACTTGTAGAATAGATTATGCTAATTTAGAAAGCTGTCAGGGGCAGTCCTGGAGAATTAGAAAACTTCCAAGTTATTTAAAAGAAACTGCCAACTTAGTATAACTATTAAATTCCCTAATTTAGCGTGAGAGGCTAAAT
The DNA here is from genome assembly GCA_963574415.1 of Tarsius wallacei. Classification (NCBI taxonomy): domain Eukaryota; kingdom Metazoa; phylum Chordata; class Mammalia; order Primates; family Tarsiidae; genus Tarsius; species Tarsius wallacei. Next base: position 28,414 of record CAUYQG010193797.1, read on the forward strand.
TTCAAAACTTGGCTTCCACTCCTTTATTGTTGGGTCAGGATGAGGATGAACCACTAGGACATTAGTTCTTAAAATACAAGAGTGACAGCATCAGCATTAGTATTGCCAGAAAACTTGTCAAAAACGCACATTCTTGGGGCCCACCCAGTAAGGACCCAAAAGAGTGTTTTAACAGGACTTCTAGGTCATTCTCATGCAAACTAAAAGTTCCAGAATCACCAGACCAGGATGATGGTTACATGGCAACAGCACCTCTCTTCCAGATACTGAAATGGCTGGTGAAACCAAAGAACTCCAAAAATTCAATCGATTGTCAACATTCAGTACTTATGCCTGAACAGTATGGCTGCACATATAATTATGGCCAATGGTTAACTTCTGAAGATATTATGTGTTTGAAATTATTCAAAATCTAGTGTTCTCTGAAGGAAAAAGTATAAATAATAAACTTGCTTATTCTGATACCACAAATCCTATATAACAGAAACAATATAGTAGAAATATAAGTAACACCTATTATTAAAGTATGCTTATATTTAAATATGACATTTACCTCAAACTATAAGAATCTTAGAAAATG
>CAUYQG010193798.1:0-10806 GCA_963574415.1 Tarsius wallacei
GGTAGCGCGCGCCTGTAGTTCCAGCTACTTGGAAGGCTGAGGCGGAAGGATCACCGGAGCCCAGCAGGTCGAGGCTGCGGTGGCCGGGAGCGGTCACTGCACTCCAGTCTGGGCGACAGAGTGAGACTCCAACTCAAAAAAAAAAAAAAAATTGGGGCCTAAAGTTCAATATGCCCTAATGTTTGTAATGATGCCCAGCCAGGTATGGTGGCTTATTCCTGTAATCCCAGCATTTTGGGAGGCTAAGGTGGGAGGATTGCTTGAGTCCAGGAGTTTGAGACTAGCCTAGCAAGACCTCATTTCTACAAAAATTTTTGAAAAATTAGCTGGGTATGGTGGTGTGTGCCTGTAATTCTAGCTACTCAGGAGGCCAAGGTGAATGGATCACCTGAGACCAGGAGATCGAGACTGCAGTGACCCATGATCATGCCCTGCACTCCAGCCTGGGTGACAGAGTGAGACCTGAATTCAAAAAAAAAAAAAGCTCATTGCTATTTTTGCTTCAGTGAATTAATTTGATATTACCAGACGTAGTAAGGTTCAGTATAGGAGGGGGTGAAGATAGCACACGTACATTTAAACCCACCTAGAATTTCAATATAATGGGGTATGAGATGTGAACAAAGTAGGAAGGGCGTATTCAGCATATGACTGGGGATTCTTTGTTTTTGCCATTGTTTGCCTTGCCTTTGGAAATATGAAAGCAGTGTTTAAAAGAAATGGGGAACCAGCCTCATGCTCTGCCTATAATGTGCATCTTCACATTCATGTTACCATTCAGCATGGGGGAAAGGGAGTGTAAAGCCAAAGAGCTATTTTAGGGAGAAGGTAGAGACAGAGAGAGATTGAAGTAGAGGTGGAGATGACAGAAATATAGATGGCGGAGGAGAGAGAGGTCAAGGTCGAGCTAGAGGGAGAGGAGGAGAGAGAGAGAGACGATGAGGTGGAGATAGAGTTACAGATAGAGAAAGAGAGAAATGAGAGGTAGAGGTCAAGGTATAGGGAGAGAGAGAGAGAGATGATGAGATAGAGATAAAGGTAAAAATAATAGAGATACTGATAGAAATTTTATTTATATATATATAGAGAGAGAGAGAGAAATGAGAGATAGAGGTCAAGGTAAAAGAAGAGAGAGAGATGATAAGATAGATAGAGATAGAGTGATCTAGAGATAAATGAGTGATAGAGATAGAGGTAAAAAGAGAAAGGTGATGAGATAGAAATAGAAATGCAAGTGATGGGGCGGTGGGGGAAGAAAAGGTCTGGTGACTAGGATGTGGAAATAAGCAGATGCTCTATTCTGGAAGGTCAGCTTCTTGATTCCGACCACTATATCAGAAGACAGATTAGAAGGACTCAAGTTCACTATGATTTGGGTTGGCTAAAATTGAGCCCTGATCATTTAAGAGGAGTCATCATTTGGCCACATAGAGATGGTTTTCTAACTAGAAGCCATGTCAAGATTGCCCAGTTTAGTCTAATGTCTGCTTTGCAGGCGAGGAGAGTGAGGCTCAGGAAGTTCCACGACTCACCAAGGCCTTCCATTCCCAATGTCCGAGTGGGGCTAGAAGGCAAGCTAGAAGGTCAAGATTTCTCCTCCACACCTCAGTTTCCTGCACGGTTAGCAGACTTTGGTGCCTACTTATCCTGCACAGGTTCTTTATCTCCATTTTATTCTGCTAAAGAAAAGGTCAGGAACTTAAAGCGAAGAATTACAGCACATATTGCAACAGGTTTGGTCTTTTCAGTTATTTTAGTACAAAATGTACACATCCTCTTGGTAAAATATTCAACAGAAGTAGAAAGGAATATATCCTGCTTCTCAGTTTCTATTTTCAAAGAAGTTTCACTTGAAGGTTTATTATTTTAGGCTTTCAAAAATGTTTATGGATGTCTGAGCATATTTTTTAAGTTTAATAGAAATGAAATCATATACATAGCATATGGCAACCTCCTTATATAACTTAATGAGATATTGCAGAAATCTTTTCAGGTAATTTTATGTAGACCTACCTCATTCTTTTTAAAAGTCTGTGTAATATTCCATAATGCTCTAATTTATTTAACTAGACTCTTCTTGATGGACATTTAGATTGCTTTCAGATTTTTCTATTACAACAAAACTGCAATGAAAAGTCTTGTGTATGTATCTTTCTTTGCATACTTATATGATTATATTCGAAAGTTAAATTCCTGGAAGTGAAATTGCTAGATCAAAGGGGGTATGCATACTGTGTGTTTTTGAATTTTGATAGATTATGCCAAAGTATAACCATCTCAATTCAAATGTTACAATCTCTCTTCAGACCTTCTTCTTGAATGGCCTGAATTTCTTTTTAGGTTTAAAATAAGAGCCCAGAAGTGTATAGTGCTGGCTCTTAGACATAGACTTGAGAGGACTTTCCTTTTCAAGAAATGATGTACTAAATAATACTCCAATGCCTTCGAAATGCCAGTACCCCTTCTTACATGCCAGGTGTAGTACAAGAAAGAAGCATCGCTGTAGGGAAAATCTGACTCACTCACCTCCCCTGGTTCTAGCTGTAGGGCCCTTTCTCTTTATTCCCAGACTGACTGCAGTGTGGCCTACGTGTTTCAAAACACCCAACCTTTACTGCCTTTTCTTTTCTCATTTATAATTTGGCAATGCTTGAGTTTGCTTCTTCTTCCTGTCTACCTTGCCTCTATCTACCTAACGGGGATATTATAAGAATGTCTAAGACAACTTAGTCAAGTTTCTGAATCCCAAGAGAAATGCCTAGTATAGCAGTATTATTGTTCTAACTATTACAGAAAAGCATTATGATCAAGAGCTTGAAAATCCAGCGAGGAAGACAGCCTCTTTTGTGAAATAAGTATGTGAGGGCTCTGTCAATAAGAGGCCCTCAGGCCAAACTTATATAGTTACTTTATCTGAAACTCCGATTTTATGCTAAATAAGGATTTTTGTATTTCCCACCTCCTGTTGGTAATCTCATTACCAGCTATGCTCAAAGAACTGCAGCTTAATTCAGCCAACATTTGTGGAGGTCCTACTGGCAGCTGAGCACCATAGCTTGGGGGTGAAGATGGGAAAGACACAGCCCCTGTCCTCTGAGAATTAGTCTAGTGGGAGAAAGGCCACGAAGCAAATCAGGTATATTGAGATAGAACGTTGTAAGCGGGCATTCACTCAGCGGACTAACTGTATGGAGCACGGAGTGACGAGGGCACCCACACCTACCTGTCAGGGAGGCCTGGCTGTCAAGAATAGACTCTGACTGCCATGTGGAAGGAGAAGTAAGAGATGCTCCATCCAAAGAGCATTCCAGGCAGACAAGAGAGTAAGGCCAGAAAAGCAAGGGTGTGCAAGCATTCTGATCAACTGGACTGAGACTCGGGAGACAGTGCTAGAGGGGTCTCATGGCCTACATTCAGGGCCACCTTCTAGGGGCAGTCAAGCCCCTAGGGTTTATTTTGTGTGGGATGGGGGACCTGCAAAGAGATTTACACAAAGGTGTGTTATGGTTAGATCTGCCATGAGGAAAAGGAAAGACCTTGGTTGACATACCAGGAAGGAAGGAACTAAAGGCACATTGCAGTTAACCAATAGATCTGATATGGAAGGAAAGGAAGAAAGAAGGGAAGAAGGGAGGGATGGAGGGAAGGAGGGAGGGAGTGGGAGGATATAGAGAAGAAGGAAGAAAGGAGGCATAAAAGGAAAGAGATACGGGGGTGCCAAAAAATGTATACACATTTTAAGTATGGCGTTCGCTCAAAAGATAGTGTTAATCAAATGAGTGCTAGTGTCACCATGAGACAGGCAGGACAGTCAGAGAAAATGGTGGAGGCACAGGTTGAGCAAATATCATACTATACATTGCTACCATAATTAAATTCAACCTCAAAAAGTAATGCATAGATAGCGTCGCTTAAAATGTGTATACATTTTTTTGGCATCTGCTCCCCCCCATACTCAAAGGAGGCAGTGTATGGAGATTCATTGATAATTATCTTGATAACAGTAACAGCCAACATTCATGGAGGGTCTACTCAGTGTCAGTTGTGTCAGTTGTGTGCTGAACCCCTCATTTAATCCACACAACATTGCTGAGAAGTAATTTCCATCATTTTCACCATTGAGGAAACTGAGATTTAACAATAAGTTATTTGCCTTAGGCTGCACAGGTTACAAGCTGGGCAACCAGGCTCTGAACTCCACATGCTGCCAACAGTTTGCCAACTAACCACCACCTTACCAAGCCCCCTGGAATCAGCAGGTGCTGTCCCAGCCTGACCCTGACCCTGACCTCTCTTCGTCCTTGCTCCTCCCCTTCCTATCATCATTTTCCCCCTCTTCCTTACTTCTCTCCATGGAAAAGCAGACATTACTTTGTTTCTCGTGTGACAAATTAACCTCTTGTCAAGCAAAGTCTAAGAGCCAAAAAGGATCCCAGTTCAAGTCCAAGGCGTCGAGATGTCTGCAAAGGTAGCCTCCCCACCACCCCCTACCAGAGTCACCTTTGGGTTTTGTTTAATTCTGCCACTTGTAAAGCAAATGCCTGAAGGCAGGCACCTGCCTTTTAGTCTAACATACCACCTCCCTGTCAGGCAGTTTTCAATTTGCCATGCCTCGGCATGTCTAACTGCATCTTCGTCAAGACTTCCAAGATGGCAGTGACAAGCTTTTTGGGTACTTAAGGCAAACGTGCATGACAGTTTTCCTTGACACTTGCATTTTTAAAAAGCCTCGCCCGGGGCCCTAGGAAACCCAGCATTTAAGATACTAAGAACCTTTCAAGGAAGCCAAACTTTCAGAGCCTGCTTCCCTGTTTTGTGATAGTGTTGCTGCAGGATCTGCCTGAGAGTATATTAAGCACCATAGCGATATTTATGTGTTGATGCTAAATGATGGTTGCCTTTTGTAATGATGTTTTTTTCTTGTTTGATGACTGAGATGTATGGATCTGTTCTGGGCATTGACAGTGGGTATGTGGCTGGCCTACAAACATACTTAAATGGCACATTTCTACAAAGCATTCCTTTCTGAGTGTCCAACAGATATATGTAGGCAGACAGACATGTCACAAGGGTTGCTGTAAAGCTTAATTAATATGCCTGAAGAGCTCTTATATCATTTCATGAAGAGGACTAAATATTGTACCTATGGCTGTTATGCATATAAAGAAATGTGAACAAATATGCTGATAGTCTTCTTATATTTGCTCATGCCTCAAAGGATCTGATATGAATTCAAATGGAAAAATAAAATATGTTAAAGATAACTATCTCTTATTAAGGATTAAAAAATGCAACCGTGTCTTCAACTTAAATGCTAGAAATCTATACACACTGTTGATGGGAAAGAAGCAAATCTATGAGACACAAAAATGAGTGGCAGTTTTCTTTCCTTTTCCTTTGTTTTCTTTCACCTCTACCTGTGCCCACCCCCATATCTAAGATTGCTTTGATGATGTAAGAATTTTTGGTAGCTATGAAAGAATTAAGATAAATCAATTTTGTTTCCCTTTCTAGGCCTTGAAGAAATCCCATAAGATACATAATTTGTCCCCTTTAATTTTTATAACACTGATGTGCCTTCCTCTTTCTCTTCTTTTCTCTTCTTCCTTCCTTCCTTCCTTCCTTCCTCCCTCCCTTCCTTCCTCTCTTCATCTACTCAGCAAATTGGTGTTAAGCATCAATAAAATATAACCATCATTGGGTTTTTTGGTTGGTCGGTTGGTTTTTCCTTATTTCTGGACCTTAGTATACTCATTTAGAAATAGAGACTAATGAATTCAAACTTCATTTCTAAAATGAGGAATACCAGTTTTAAGACTGGGGAGAGGGGTAAATATAAAACTTACGTGGTCAAGTAAGTAAGTGGAATGACAAATATTGTAGAGTACTGGGACATTTAGGATGTTTTAGTATTAAAGGCTTATGAAGATCTTCAGTAATCTCCTTAATTCTGTTTACTCTAGTATTTCTCAAATATCACAGAACCCTCTCTTCACCTAAAGCTAGTAATATAAAAATACACTTGGTGATCCAAAGAACACACTTCAAGATGTATTTCACTCTGATCTCATAACAGAAGTAGGAAGGTCAGGATTTCTTTAAACCTTCTCTAGGAAGGACTGTATGATGCTGTATGATGTTGCTTTCTAAAATAAAAACCTAATCTGTTTCTCCGCCTAAACTTTTAAAACTTATCCATACCTGTAACTCATTCATCAAGTTAGGCCCTGGTAAGTAAGTACCGTTTATAATACAGTGTTTAGAGTGTGTGTTCAAAATAAAAAATTTTTAAATAAAAAATGTCATCGATAATAGCTTTCCTGGAATATTAACCTTACTAGGCTCTCACCAAAACCTCTTTTCTGAAATGAGAGCCTTCTAACTTGGGTATGTTCAAACACTTTGCAAGGTATGAAGTGGTACTACTTTTTCTGCTACTGCTGGCTCTTTGGTGATGCTTCTTGTTTTTGTAACTCATTAAACATTTTCAAAAACAAGCTCAAGACATAGGAAAGAGGTAAGGAGACTGACAAAATATTTAGTGCCAACCAGAATTTGACCTTGTTGAGGAGTTCAGTGTTGATTGTCATTGTCTACATTTAGAAAACAGCTAGAGGCTCCTCAAGGAGTTAAACATAGAATTACCATATGACCCAGCAATATCTCTCCTAGGTAGTTTTCCTCAAAGTTCCTCAAATAGTTACTTGCACTACAATGTGCATAGCGGCACTATTCACAATAGCCAAAAGGTAGAAACAACCCAAATGTTCATCAAAATGGATGAATGAATAAACAAGAAGACACACACACATACCACAAACACAATGGAATAGTACTCAGCCATAATAAGAATGAAGTACTGATTTATGCTACAATGGATATGAACTTGAAAATATCATGCTAAGTGAAGAAAAGTCAGACACAAAAGATCACATAAGAATCGTATTATATGAGTCTATTTTAGCCAAACAGTCTAAATTTGCCAGACCAAGCAAATCTACAGAGGCAAAAACCAGATGAGTGGTTGCCAGGATCTGGGAGTAAGAGAATGGAAGAAAGGGAAGTTACTGCTTAGTGGGTGTGAAGGTTTTTTGGGGGGTGGGCAATTAAAATATTTTGAAGCTTAGATAGAGGTGGTTGTTGTACGACACTGTGAATGCACTAAATGCCACTGAATTGGACATTTTTAAATGATTGATTTTATATTATGTGGATTTCGTGTCAATACAAAAAAATTTAATTCATTAGCAAAAACCAGCTAGAGGACCAGCGTGTTTTCCTTTGTATGAAAGGTCTACTCAAGAGAGATAACAAGCAGGACATGGTGGCTCATACCTGTAATCCCAGCACTTTGGGAGGCCAAGGTGAAAGGATGGCCTGAGTTCAGGGGTTTGAAACCAGTCTGAGCAACTTGGCAAGACCTCGTCTCTACAACAAATCAAAAAATTAGCTGGGCGTGGTAGTGCCTGTGGTTCCAAATACATAGAAGGCTGAGGTGGAAGGATCACCTGAGCCCCCAGCAGGTTGAGGCTGCAGTGACCATGAGCATGCCACTGCACTCCAGCCTGGAGGACAGAGTGAAACAACAACTAAAAAAAAAAAAGAAAGAGAGAGAAAAGATAGGCTGGAAAATCAGTCTCTTACTGTAGTCTTTTTAAAGAAAGGTGCTAGAACAAAAAGTCTGTTCCCAAAACATGCCTTGAAATGTTTACCTCTGAAGTTACAACACAAAATACCGGTACGTGCGATTTGATTAACACTAGATTAATCCAAGTTGTGATATGTTAACATCTGAAAGACTATCAACATGATCTCCATTCAGTATCACGATGAATGCAACTCTTCAGCTTGAAGTTATGAGACGCCAAAGATAAGGAAATAAAGAAAGATGCATCAGGCAAGCCTCCTAAGTTGCAGAGGTGGGGGAAAAAGGGAAAAATAAACGGATTCTTCCCTTGGGAAAGGGAAAATGTAGGGTTTTTCCGAGATAAAACCCATTCTGATTGCATTCTATTAAAAGCGATTTGGAAGAAAAAATGCACCATGAAACCTTTGCGTAGATGCCAAACCTATGAAGATAAACTGCTCTGTAGGCAGGCAGGGAAGTGACAGATTAGAAGCAAATACATCTACCAGGACTTCTTCCTGACTTAAAGAAAGTTTATCTCTGAGGTCCCAGTTACAAACCACGGACTGGCCAGGAGGTTCGTGTAAACCAGTGCCTGCACATGTCTATCCATCAGGTTGCTGTGAGAAGAAGGAGGGAAGGGCTGCAAAATACACAACTTCCCTAAGTAGAATCTTAGAAATGAATCAAGAATGCATCATCCCACTATTATCTAAAGCTATTGGGTGTCCATGGTGGAAATAAGCAACATGATGATGGCTGTCATCCCTCAAGAATGACAGATAAGGCCGGGCTCGGTGGCTCAGCCTGTAGTCCCAACACTTTGGGAGGCCGAGGCGAGTGGATTACCTGAGCCCGCGGGTTCAAGGCCCACCCGGACAACTTGGCGGGACCTCATCTCTACAATAAATCAAGAATTAGCTGGGCATGGTAGCGCACACCAGTAGTTCTGGCTACTTAGAAGGCTGAGGCGGAAGGATCACCCGAGCCCAGCAGATCGAGGGTGCGTGCCACTGCACTCCAGTCTGGGCGACAGAGTGAGACTTCAACTCGAAAAAAAAAAAAAAAAAAAGAATGACAGAAAAGTTGAGGAGAATTCCAATTTAAAAGATCAAAAAAATGGATAGACTTTCATGCAACCCATCAAAAGCCTCAAAATAGAAAGACAAAGGTTTCTCAAAGGATTTAAAATAACTATGTGTAGGAATAATGAGAACACGATCTTGTTCACCAAAATTTTGAGAGCCAGAGTCCCCAGATTTCAGACAGAGCATCCTCCTTGGAGAAGACACCACAGGACAGATAACTAGAACTGTCACATCTGGGAGCAGATAGAAAACTTCCTGTGGGCCAGCTTCTGTGCTCTCAGACTGTATTTATATTCTCTTTCAGTTATTCTAACTGTTCTATGGTGTATTTTTATTATTATTATTTTTGAGACAAGATATCCCTCGGTCACCCAAATTGAAGTACAATGGCACAATCAGAGCTCACCTCAGTCTCAACCTCCTGGGCTCAAGAGCTCTTCCCACCTCAGTCCCCCATATAGTTAGGACTGCAGGCACACACTACCATTCCCTAGCTAATTTCTGCTTTTTAGAGATGGGGTCTTGCTATATTGCCCAGGTTAGTCTTGAACTCCTGGCCTCAAGTGATCCTTCCACCTTGGCCTCCCAAAGTGCTGGGATTATAGGTGTGAGCCACTACACCCAGTCCTGTGATTGAAATATGGTTATTATTAATTTATTAATGTTGTTAATACCTCCATGCTTTAGAGGAGGCATCTGAGGCTCAGGGAGATAGCTTTCCCTGATGGAGTTGAGATTCAAGTCCAAGTGTGCCTGGCTCCAAAGCCTATAGACTTTTCAGTCTACTATAATTGGTGAAGACTTCCGGCAGAATTTGTGAGCACCTACTATGAAAAGGGAAAGATACCAGTAAGCAAAAGATAGAGGGCCTGACTTAGTAATTTGACTGAAGAGACAAGACAAACATGCAAAACGAATATAATTGTGTAAAATAGAATATGACAAAGGGACATACCTAAGGGTCCTTCCAGCTCAAACATCCTCTGACTCTCTGAATGGCACAGGCAATAAACACGTTGGTAGAAATCATTCCCTCACAGATTGCATCTGATGGGTGTGTTCTTTCTTCATCTACCTCTGGTTGCCGGTGAACCAAATGTTAAGTCCATTTGAAACGGCTGTCTTTACACTCCCATGTGATAGGGTGCGACGAATTCAAGGTCAAATTTGAAGTCAAAGTCAGAATCTTTGGGGTTTTGTTCCTCCCCTACTACATCAAGACTCTTACCAATTAACTTGAAAAAAGTCACCAAGTTAACAACTCCAGGGGAAGGGAAAAAAAAAAAAAAAGATTCTTCATCTCATCCCAAAGACTGAAAGGAATTTGCTCACAAAACACCAGATTTCTTTAGTGACCTCGAGAGACCTTGCCTGTCACATTGAGCAGTGTATCATTTCACGAAGGAAAAAAAAAAAGTTTTACCAGGAAAAATGTTATGTTATATCACAGTGTGACACTATTTAAATATCAAGAGTCGAAGCTTCTATTTAGAAGACGGAAGGCAATAAATTGAGTTGCTAATTATTCCAGCTGTGAGTATTTTTGGTTCGGCTGCAAATTTTGAAGAGGGCAAAATAGAGGATTTTCCTGTTGTTCGTGGCATATGCAAATGTGGTGGCAGTCCCCTATGAGCTGAAAGGTTCAGGGATGAGAAACCTTGAAAGTCTGTTTTTTCTTGAATCAAAATGGGTTTGAGTCTAAGCGAAGGGAACCGTGATATGAAATGGACTTTTAACTACACTAATGGGGTTACTGGCTTCTTGTTTTCTATACTTGGAAAGTAGCAATTTTTTAAAAATATTTTTTCACCCTTTCCCAGTATTTCAATGTAACAAAACTGCACATGTATCCCTTAAATCAAATCAAATCAAATCAAATTGTAAAGTAAATAAATAACATGTAAACAAAAAATGTTTTAAAAATTAAGTTCTATTTTAAAAGCAGGTCACAGCCAGGCTCGGTGGCTCAGCCTGTAATCCCGCGCCTTGGGAGGCTGAGGTGAGTGGATTGCCTGAGCCCGCGGGTTCGAGACCTGCCTGGGCAGGCGAAACCTCATCTCTACAATAAATCAAAAAAATTAGCCAGGCGTG
>CAUYQG010193799.1:0-23355 GCA_963574415.1 Tarsius wallacei
GTTGAGGGTTAGGATTTCATTGTACACACTTAAGTGGGACATACATATTCGAAACCTAAATGGCCTTTGGAAATGCCATTTCTGTGCTCTGCATTTTCGGCAGCCGGACACAGCTCAGTCTTTGCATGCTCAGTCTTTCCCCAGCTTCGACCAAAACTTGCTTTTCAAGGGATGTCACTGAGTCCCCATTACCAATCCATCATCCTGCTGCCCTGGTGTGATGGCTGTCTCTCCTTTGGGCAGTCCTCTGCAGCCTGTGTATCAGGACGTCAGGCCCTCCGGGCTCTTCCAGTTCCTCTGACCATAGCCTTGCCTCCTCTGTCCCCGGATGTCTCCCACGGACTCATCTCCAGTGTGGATGAGAGGGCCCGAGGGGAGCCAGACGGTGAGCCCTGGCCAGTGTGGTGGGCACAAGTTGATTCTGAGGACATTTCTGGACATGAACGTGGGCTGGCAGGTTCTGTATTTATTTCTGAGGATGTCACGCAGACGCCATCCCTCCTGCAACAGACGTTTGCTCAGTGCCCATGAAATGTGCCAGGTGCCATCCCAGGCACCGAGCCTCATCGCAATGTGTGCTGAGATTTGTAGAGGCAAAGATGGAAAGACCCAGCCATTCGGCTCCCGCCCATAGCTCGCAGAGTGGAGGGAGAGAATGATGTGGAGTCCAGCGTGTGTGGGCGCTGCCTCCTCTGAGAGCTGGACCCGCTGCGAGGCTGGAGCCGAGGGAGTGGAGGGCACCACCCCCCGCACGCACACTGCCCATGCTGTGCAATGTCAGACGCACATGGCGGCTCTGGGGACGGCGGGGAGGGCTGCGTGTTCGCGATGTTTACTCGGGAGGTGGGGGGATATGCAGGGGGAGCCAATCAGAGTGGTAGCTTGAGTGAGTGGCAGCAACAAGAGCCAGTAAGGGGACCCAGGGGACGTTTTGTGGGGGGGTCTCTCGCATATTGAGGGCTTAAGAAAGGTGTGGTAAGAGACACAAGGGTTCTCTCGGACGACTGCCCCTCTGTCTGCCAGGCCCACTTTTATCTAGGCATGTACGTCTTGTCTCCTGCACTCGACAGGAGAATTCAGGTTCCTAAGCACACAGGAAATCTCCCTGCTCGCTCGGGGGTGGCCAGAGCTGGGCCAGGGGCAAGGAGCCAGGCTGCAGCTGCCATAGGACCAGCAGACACGTTGGCTTGCAGGGGCCACCGAGACACCCAGCTCCCTCACTTGCTACCCTGTGGCATCCCAGATGAAAGTTGTGATTCCACAGGAGGAAAAGAGGCCAGCAATGCGTGCTTTAAAAGCCATAGCTGCAAGACGTAGTTGGCAAAACCAGATGGAAATATAAACTGCAAATCCATAATGATAACGTATGACATGAATATATTTCACTCATAAACAAAAAGACAAAAATGGTGAAGGCTGTTGAGGATTTGAAAACTACAGGAGTTTTTTCATGTTCGTGTTTGTGTACTTGTGTGACAGGGTTTGTCGAGATATACATCTGTGCTTGATAGATAATGCACGATGTATTCTAAGCCCATAGACCATTCGCGAAGTTGAACAAATCTTAACACTGAACACTAAAACATTTTCAACAATTTCAAAAACCAGAATTTTCCTAGGACAACTAATTTTATCATAACTTAATAAAGTTAAACATTATCTACAGAAAATGTCCAAAAACACATCTACTCTTCTGTTAAGAAAGATGTCAAAACTAAAATTACAAACCAGACTTAGGGTACATCTCAAATCAGGATTTCTGGGATCTATTCAAAGAGGAACTTAGGGGAAAAGACATTGCCTTACCTCTGCTTGTTAGGAAATAAAAAAATACTGAAAATACAGTGTATACTCAGCTAAAAAAAAGATTAGAAAGATGAATAACAAATGAAACAATTACAGTAGGAGAAATAAAATAATTTTGAGATCTAAAAACTAATAAACTAAAAACAAAATAAGAATTCAATTTGTTGATTAAAAAACTAAAGCTGGTATTTTAATAAGAACTGTTAATAAAATAGTTCAACTTCTTGGGCCTGGTTAAAACAAAAACAGAAACTCTTGTAAATGAGTTAGGTAGCAGGCGAAAGAAGTGGAGGAGAGTTTAAAAATCTCAGATGTAAATTTTTATATTAACCTGAAAATAATAGATAAAATAAACAGGTTGGCAGGAATATGGAATGATCAAAATTGAATTTGGGAACAATAGAAAACCCATAGAGAAATGTTAAAATCAGTAAAACACGTGTCCCTAAGAAGGCAACATATCTAGACAGTTTTATAAGGGATTTAAAAGCACAAGCATTCTGTAAAAAGACAAGCTGTGAATTAAGAAAAAGTCCCAGAGCATACAGCATAGAAAACTATCGAGAAGCTTCTCAATTTGTTCTGTGAGGCTGAAAGAACTCTCCAGATGAGGACGGGGCAAACACAAAACAAAATAAACAACAAAAAAGACTGTCACCTCAAAAACATAGAGGCAAGTTTCCAAAAGCATGTTGGCAAATTAGACCCAGCTGTGCATTATGACACAGCCAGGAAGAAAATTTGATGACAAAGACATGTGTGGCATTTGGGAAGGTCTCTGGTACACAACCAGTGGCAAGTTAAAGTCGGGTACTAGCATCAGCATTACGAATAGATGGTTCTATATCAAGTGAAATTTTTGGATGGTTCAGTGCACACTCGACTGAAATAAGAGCAGAAAAGCAGATAACGAGTGCAGCCAACTGTGGGAGGAAAAAAGAAATAATTTTAAAAACCAACAACATCAGTTATTAATGAAGGAAAAAAACGGATCACCTTCATATTTGGCTGACATACTGGGATTCCAAAGAAAGAAGCACAAGAAGCACTCGACATTGGGGTGGCCAGTCCAAAGCATGTACTAGGGGAACTTCCATGAAAGTGTCCTCCAGTGAGAAAAGAGTGTTCTACTGGGTACGTGCTTGCGAGGAGTGAGGTTATGGAGTTCTGGGAGGGTTTACAGCACTGGACTCAGGCCCGGGGGAGTCTCTCTTTTCAAGGACGACTTAAACGGCTTTCTGTTTAAGGTGCAGGCCTATAGAGGTCAGGCAGCTGGCTGGCCACAGAGATCAGGGCACTCTTGTGTTTCCCTGTCAGGGCAGAGAAAGAAGTGGGGAGAACCGGGGGATCCTACAATTGCCTTTAATGGTGTGACATTATTATTACGAACAGGAAGGGGGTAAAAATTCCTACTACCATCGTTATGCTGAATGTGGCTGCAGAAAAAATCAGAACTTTAAAAAAAAGAATTACAGCGTTAGAAAGAGGAGACAATGTTTGCACGCATCCATGTACTGGGAAGATCTGAGAAAATAAACCAAAAATGTGGTAGATCAACCAAATACAAATAAACATACAAGAGTGAAATACTTTCCTATATATCAATTCAAATTGGCAGTGGTCAATTTGAAAAAAAATGAAAAATATCATAAAGCATTGAGTAACCCAACATATGCAATAATAAAGTGTCAACCCCTACAAGAAATAGGCACAATGTGTGACAAGAAAATTGCAACATTATGAAACCCTAAATGAAGGTCATGAAAGGAGACCTAAATGAACAAACGTTGTGTGTCCGGATGAAAAATTCAGTATTTAAAGATGTGGACTTCCTTATTAACTTGCAGAATATCTCAACAAAATCTTTACTGTATTTTTTAATGCAAATGCAAATGGAAGAGAAAATGCACAGGAATAGCCAAGAGAATATTTGACATCAAAGATTAATAAACAACATAAAAGATGAATTATTTAGCGAATAAGTTCTTGAAACCTTAGACTACATGCACAGGGCTCAACTCAAGGATGTATGGTAACTTACACCTGCATCTGCCTGACTTCCGTAGCATCGCAAATCCATGGGAAAATACAGCGGTGCAAGAAACAGTGTGGAACAATGGACTGCACAGCTGGAAAAAGAAGATGAGATTCCTAACACAGGCCATACAACAAATAAACCTGCCATGTTCAAGAGCCAGATCTTTAAGGAGACAAATGTCAGGAGAAAATTTAAGACAGTATATAAAAATATTTGGGAGGAACACATACAACGTAGACACCCTTTATAAAACATTTATAGAGAATGTGTCCCCAAATGGCAATAACTCCTCGAAGAGAAAATTGTCACAAATAAATGACACATGGCAAACTACTGGGAAGCATATTTCGCAGGTGGGGGCTATTTACTATCCATCTTTGTATAAACAAAATGAAAATAATTTAAAAGAAAAATAGGCCAAATACGTTGACGAGGAATTCACGGATGGAGAACAACATGTGAAAAGATGCGCCACTTCCAAGGGAATGTCAGGTTTAGCCATAACACTGTATTTGGCTTTGTTTCTCTGGTTGGCAAAAATTAAGAAGGCCGAAGTACTTGCTGAGGGCAAGGACGGGGGCAGCAGGCCTCGTGAGCCGGGCTCAGAAGGGTAGTTGGTGAACGGGAGGCTTCCTGGGGATGAAGGTGCCAGCCCGCTCACATGTCCAATGCGCTCACTCCTGTCGAAGACATTCCACTGCCAGGGCTTTACCCTCACGAGAAGCTTCCCCATGCGTGTAAGGATGTGTACGTAAGACACTAAGGATGCTCCCTGCAGGATTTTTTCTGACGGGAACATTTGAAAAATGTGCACATGGAAAAATGCACCTCTACTCTGGAGTAGATGCAGCCATTCGGCAGAATGAGGTATACCTCTGTGGCCAACAAAAACAGAGTTCTGGAATGTTGGTAAATGAGAAAAAGAAAAGCATGTGTAATATGGTTCTGTTATTTAAAAGTGTAAAGATGACGTTTCCGGCGGTGCATGTGTATGCCATAGGGGTGTGTGTGTGTGTGTGTGTGCACCCAAAAGGTCTGGGAGTTGTGTCCTCCCAGCTGGGACTCAGAGGAGCTCAGAGGCCAGAGAGGGAGGCTCCGGGGAGGGAGGTTCTGGAGAGGCAGCGGTCTGAAGTCCTAGTCCTGCATTGAGAAGGCAACTGTCGCGAGCTTGTCTGAGCGAACCTTGAGGAGCGCCAGTGGCAGAGCCGGTTGTCACCAGAGGACAAGCCTGGGGCAGCTGAAGGTGCCACACATCCCGCTGCACTCTTCTGTGTCCTGGCCTCGGTCTCTAACCCTCGTCTTGGAAAACCTCCTCCCCAGCAGCGGGGGGCGGGGGTGGGTGGGAGGGAGCTCACTCCGGAAGGGAGGGCGTGGGCCATTGAGGACAGAGCCCCGTCAGAGCAAGTCTGGTCTCACAGTGTTGACTCACTCTGACGCCGGACTCTCATTTTTGCTGGGAAGGTCCCCGGAGGGCCAGGGATTCAAACACTGCAGGTCCCCCAGCCCTGCCACTTTAAGTGGGGCAAGTCATTAATGTGTGAGCTGTTCAACCATGTTGCAGTAATTGTGTCTCCAGCCACTACCCAATGTGACAAGATTAGCAGAGAGCACAGTTATTCATCAGTGAGTTGTCACAGCCTAATTGTCCTTTAAATGCATCAGACTACAGCAGAGCTTGAAGGATGCAGGGAGAGATACTCTTCGCTTCCCGAGAAGCAGCCCATGTGGATGCTGAGAAAACGAGACACAGATTCCAAGCAAAGGGTGGATTCCAAGGGAGGGTCTGTCCACACACAGTGTCTTTTCCATCTTTGCCCCGTCCTTCCTCTCACTCTGAACTCTACTTAGTAATCATGGTAGCTGCCATCAGCTGAGGGCTAGCCACGTTCCAGACAGCTGAGAAAGAGCGTCTCCTTCGAACTGTGCAATAACCCTGTGGAGTGCCCATTTTACAGATGACGAAACTGAGGGTCCCGGGAATTAGGTGACCCGTCCAGGATTCTGTGGATAAATAGAAAAAGCTGGAATGGAACTCAGTCTAAATCTCCTTCCCTCCCTCCCTCTCTCTCTCCTTCTGTGTGTGTATGTGTTGGGGAAGGGACGGTGCTGAGACATCACCCCATGTCTGAAATCCTCTCCACCTTTTGGGATTGGGATCATGTGTATTTGTCAGGACTCTTCAGAGAAGCTCTCCTTGAGTATGGCGGCTATCTAAGTCTCACGGTTGATTGGAATTCCCTCTTGCAGCCAGCCGCCCCTCAGTTTGCTGACACACGGGTTCAAGGCAGCCTTCCAGCAACGGGGACCGCAAGCTCCGTGCTGTCCCTTGAAAAGGCCACCCCACCAGGAGCTCCGTGCCTTCATCCCCTGGGCTCTCTGATGCATGCTGCTTCACAGAGGACCCTGGAAGGAACCTCATCTACATCAGAGTTTGTCCCCGCTTCCTTTACTTGAAGCCACGGTCGTCCTGGAATCCTCTGATTATTCTTTCCTGAGCCTGGGATCGCTTCTAGAAATGAATCTCTAATCAGTTTTTTGGAACAGAAAACAGTAGCTTCTTGCTAAATCTTCTCAAACAGTAACCTCTGCACGTTCCCTCCTTGCGGAGGTGGCCGAGGGAGGCATTGGGGTCTCCTCTCCACAGGAAGGGGGCTCGCTGCAGAGGGCAGAGACTGAGCAGACTGGCTTTGTGGACTCACCGGCACAAGGAAACAGAAGCAGCAGACTTCTCACCCCTCCTGAGCACCTGCGCTGCCCGCGTGGCTTTGCTGTGGCCGCCATTGAGCAGGCGAGCTCTGTGTCCCGCCGCCTGACTCTGGATCGAACTCCCTGGGCCTCTTTTGGTGGATGGACATCGTCCGAGGTGACCCAAGTGGAGACGAGAGCTGCCCTCCTGTGCTTGGGTTTCCTTCTCCTGGGGCTGCTGCCTCGCTGTGCACAGGCTGAGGGGCTCCCGGGGGCGAGTCGGCCGAGAGTCGGCCCAGGACCCTGCCCCGCTCCGGCTGCCTCAGCGCCCAGACACCCCAGAAGCGCCTTGGAGGATGTGGAGTTGGCGGGCTGCATGAGCGTGGAAATCACAGATTGGTTGGCATCCAGGGCTCTCGGTTTGGAGGCCAAGACTTGAACTCTAGATCCCTCTCTTCGTGGCCGTTGCCCTCTGGCCACGTCCTGACAGTCTCAGAACTGTCCGTTCCTTCCTCTGGGAGGCTCCCAGGGTGGGCCTGGAAGAATTCCCGAGCCACTCCCTCTACTGGGACACAATCTGGAAAAACCAAAACCGAAACAAAACAAGTGACCTTATCACGAAACATTATCTGTCTTGAGCTGCAAGTCTGTTATTCCTTTTCATGTCTTTATTTTTCTCAGGTCATATCGATTTGGTAAAAGTGAAGCCCGTTGATGGTGATAAAGGATAAACGTAACTCAGAAAAAGAAGAAAAGGTTTGGACCGACCCCAGGTCCCACGGCTTTCCAGCCACGGCCTGCCCCGGGAGCCCATCCCCGGCCTTGGAAACCACGAAAGGGCCAGCGGAGCCGCACAGACATCCCCTTCAATAAAAACTGGATTTGTGACTCCTACTGCTTTCAATATAAAAGTATTTTTTATTAAATTCAGCTTCCGTTTAAGCAGAGAAAATGAAGTGATACTTAAATGAAGGGGACTGCGGGTCTTCAGACCATCGCTGCCTTCCGCAGAAGATGCTGTTTTGAGCAAGAGCCCTGGAAGGTTAAGAACGAGAATATGAGAAGCGTTAAGAGGTTGGGGCCTGTATGCTTTCACCTCCATGTTTCAGTTCCGGGAAATCTTCCTCACGCTCTATCATAAACGTCGAGAAAATCAGCCTTCTTAGGCTTTCTCTTAGCCCCTCTCTTGTTTTTTGCTGGTGATATGCATCACGTTTGCTTTGCCAAGGTTAATAGCATTTGCATTCTGTGCTGTAGTAATTATTCCTGCTGGTTTTTCGCTTTTTTTCTAGATTCAAGCGGATTTGATCCTCAGCTTTGAGGCCCCCGGGGTTTTCCTTTTGCTTTGTTGAAGAGGGCTGCCTGGGATCCAGAGTCGCCCTGCCTCGCCCCTCACCCCCACTTTCGTTTCCTCAGATTCCCGCTAGCCCCAGCTTGTCGACCCCCTTTATAATCAGGGGGAAACTAGGCCGGGTAAACGGTCTTTTCTTTCTCTTAGAACTTCCGAATGCACATGCCATGTCTTCCGTTTTTTCTTGATGTTTTCCTGCTCTCTCTCTTAATTATCCTCTGGTTTAAGTGCTGCTCCAGGCCTCGCCCTTCTCCGCTCATGTTAGTGGGTTGGCACTGAAAAAAGTGATGCTTCCTAGTTACAGCCATTGTTTGGTACGTTGGTCTGTGACTGATAGCCCTGAAGCCAACTTGGCTGAGTCGAACAGTCTCAGGTGCCATTTCCCTGGTCTCAGTGTCCCTTAACACCACTGCCTTACAGCACTGCTGTGAGCAGTCTGGGACTACCCGACCTGAGTCTGAGGGGTCTGCCCAGCCCTGACTGTCCATCTCTGGCCCTGGCTTTCTGTGACGAAGTGCTTGGAGCAATCCTATTTTGCCTTTATTTTTCGTCAACTTCACCAGAAGATATCTCAGGGGCTGTTGCTGTGTGTTAAGATTTTCCTAATAGGCGTGCCTTTCAGATCTGTTTCAGTTCATGTTCCTTTGTTCCTTAAAATGCTCTTTTATTATGGCTTTCAAGAGATCCTGTCCCCTTTCATGGGGCTGCCACTTCTGGGCCGCCGGTCACTCCTATTTGGCCTCCCCCACCTGCCCTTGCGTTCAGCTGTCTCTTCAGACTGTTTTCAGCTCTAGGTCTCTTCTGTTGCATTCACTGCTGACGCCTCCAACCTGTCTGCCTCTATGCCAGGAACTCACTGTTTTGTTCTTTGCTGTTTTTGTTAATTGATCAGTTCTGTTAGTCATGTTGCTTTGGCGTTCAATTTTTAATAGCTCTCTTTTAAACTCATTTTCTCACTTTTACTCTCATTTCATAACTCCTATTTTTGTGCAGTCTTTCTCTGGCGTGCAGGACCCACAAGGAATGCTCCTTTGGTCTCCAGGCTGTGTTTCCACTCGCACTGCTTTCTGCTTTGGGCTTGGCACTCTATGCACCCTCCTGCCCGCACGTTTTCCCCTGGAATACGTCTGCCTAGTTGCTATGCCGTTTCTGCCCATCTGTCTCATCCTTAACTTCATTTGCTCGAATACCATTGTGCAGCTTTTTCCTGACAGCCATTCTGCCTTCTGATGTTTACTGCCTTCCCCTCAGAGTCTCAGTTCAGAGCTGCATGCTGTGTTTTGTACACCTGTGCTCCTTCTCCACCTTCTCATGGGGAAATAGTCCTGGGATAGCCGGGGGGAAGCCCTCGATGAGGGTGAGCCCAGATGTATTCCTGCCTCTCCAAAAGACAGAGGGAAGCCCAGGAGCTTTCTTTCCCTTTCCAGGGTTGATCTTTATATTTTCTACGGTGGCCCAATGACCTCATGGTTGCCAAACTTGGGGGCATTGGGAAAACTGAGAGAATGTGTATAGTTTTTTTAAAACCTCCTTTGTCCAATTTGACCCAGCTGATGGAGGGAGTAAGTTACTTGCTGAGCTAAGATACCCTAAGTTTTTGACTTGATCTCCCTGCTTACTGGCAGTCGGGAAGGTTTTTGCTGACTTTTGTCCTTTTCTTTCGGAGAGAAAATTTGTGATCCGGCTTTCCTCTTCTCCCATCATTATCCCATTTTATTTAACATCAAAGCCCGCGGTAGTCAGAATGGGGCCGCACACAGTATATATTTAGAAGCACCTGACATGCTTCCAGGACTACATCTGCCTGCATTAACATATCCGTTGGAGCCCTGCTCATGCACAGGTGAGGCGGCCTCATCTTGCAAGATCAGACACAACATCTTGATTTGGTGCTATCTACCGAATCTCCGCTAGGAAATCAAATTCCACACAGGCGGGAAGATGTCGAGGTTGCTTTGATCACATGGAAAGGCAGCAGAGGCTCAGCAAGAGAGGCAACCAGAAGGAGGAGACCTGGCTGCGGCCTCCTTCCGGCAGGCTGTGGGGCATGGGCAGGGGAGTTGGGCTGCCCGGCCCCACGTGGAGCCAGTGAGTGGTAAAGGAGACAGTCTGCGCATGGAGTGTGAGTCCTGTCGTCAGTGCAGGCTACGAGTTCAAGAGGCACGACTGGCCCTGAAGCCGAAACTCACGAGGAGTATTCGTGGCAGGGCTGGTCACCGCCAGCTGGCTGTCCTTCATGCCAGCGCTCAGCCCAGCCTTCTCCCCAGTGCCCATGCTCACCGACTCCCCAGGTAGGAGCACTCAGGTGCTGCAGAAGGTCTCACCCTCCTCCTGTCTGAAGCATACCTGCACCCAGGGCAAGCCCCGAGGGACTCCAAGCATACCTGGAACAGGAAGCAGATAATAGCCACATCATCACCGCCACCGTGATAACTGACGTTCATTATGGCTTGTCCATTCGGAGTCGGGAATCGCATTACGTGCTTACAGACATTATTTCGTGTAAGTTGACCTCATGATACCGATAAGGATGCGACAGAAAAAGACGATAGGCTTTTATATCACTTGAAAATGCCAGGGTTGGGGTTGTTCCTCTGGAAAGCCCCACATATATTCACCTTTTCCATCTTTTCACCTGAGCCCTAAAGATAGAAGGACCTAGAACATTTTGAGAGGATCCAAATCGACCCCCCAGCTACGGGGCTAGTCTGTTTGCCTGTGAGGGTGCAGGTGGCACTGCCCACACATGCTGATGGACTTGGGCACAGCTGAAGTTCTGCAGTGTCACACCTGCCTCAACCAGCTGGCCCAGGAAGCTCTGGGGGTCAGTGAATCTTGCCGCCAAAAGGACAGACCTCCTCCTCTGCTTCCGCCATGCCCCACTTCTCCTCTCCAAAAATGTATGTGCTGGCCTTTGTTTCTGCGTCTTCAGCTGCCTTGGTCATTTATTCACTCATGTGTTCATTTATTCATGTATTCAACAAACACTGAGAGCCATGAGGCCCCTGCCATGTTCCACGTGAGGGGCACGCCACAAAGAGGAAAGCAGACACAAATCCCTGCCCCCGGGGAGCACCCCTTCTGGGGGAGGGGAGTTGCTGAGAATGGCAGAGAGAAGGAGGTGGGAGGGACCGTGTGTTTCCTCGTGGTAAGTCCAGGGCGAACAGTCACGTGGGGAAACGGAGACAGAACCTCCACATCGTCCTCTTGCCTCCTGCCCCCTTTCCAGTGTCCGTTCAAGCTTAGGCTACTCTCATCCGCATCCTGCAGCCTCCCCGAGTGTCCAGGACCCTCGAAAGACTTTTCCCTGAACCTGCTGCCTGGGTTTCACATATGCCCACTTAGCACGCTGAAAGACTCGCACTCCTCGGGGCCTGTCCTCCTGAGCTGCTGACCCATGCCCACGAGCCACCAAACCACAGGTGCTGTGGCTGGCTGTGGAACAACTGGGGATCTGCGTGCAAGTCCCAGAAGGTCCTGCCTGCCGAGGACAGGCGAGTGCTCCTTCCCGTGGACTGCTGGGTCTCTTGGAGACGTGATGCACGTCTCTCAGGGTCACCCCGTAAGGCAGTGCCCTTGGCCATGTTCTCAGAGGAAGGCACCACTTCCCTGGTTAAACAGGGACTATCCACATTTTCAGGAGGCACACATGTTCTAGTTTCCAGAACGAGTGAGCAGAAGATCGGAGATCTGCAGTCCAGCCTGTCCGAGATCATTCTCTAAGGCTAGGAAAACACAGTCAGTCAGCTCTGAAGTCAGACTGCCCACATGCCTAGTTTGTCTGGAGCCTCCCTCGTTCTAGCAGAATCTGAGCAGACACGACGTGTGAAAACTTGCAACAATCACAGCGTGACTTAGAATACGACTGATGAGTGAACAAGAGCAACATCAAAAATGGAGGTGAGCAAAGAGGCCAGAAGGTCCCGTGGAAGACGGCTGATCCATAAAGATCTTGCGTGGAGCTCAAGGATGCTGAGTAAAGGGCTGAGCAGTGCTGAGACAGTCAGATATATCCTCGCTCACTCTCTAGGGTGGAACCGGACCCACTCATGACGCTTTCAGGAACGTGCTCCTTTCATCCCCTCTCAGGAACAGAACGACTCTGCCAGAGGTCTGGGCAGCTCCCAGCACTGGACGGAGAGGGGAAGGAGGAGAATCTTCTGGTTTATGCTGAGGGGGTATGGTGTGGATGGGTGGGTGTGGGAGGCTACGATCTTTCTGAAAAACATTCTGGCAACACCTACGAAGAGCTTTAAAAAGCTCTCATCTTTTGACTCTGTCATGTATTTAACAGGATTCAACCGTCAACTCTAATTTGAAGCATGGACAGAGACATCACATAAAGCAGTTTCTTGAAACAGGAGGCAGAACGGGGACACATGGAGATGGTGAGACACAACCACAAGCAGGACACTAGACAGACGTGGAAATGGTGTGTATAAGGAAAACAGTCCTGCTTCTCAAGTCTGTCTTGCAGCAATACCAACCCTTCAGGAGGGTGGCTATCAAGGCTGCTGGGTGACAAATGCGATGAGGACCCAGAACAAAGAACAGCGCCTGGCACATGGAAGCCACTCAGCGAGAAGGTGTGGCCCTAACATGGAGCCACGCGGTACGTGGGCCTGTGGGCCTGGCTTCTTGCGTGTAGCGTGATGTATTCATCATGTATTCAGAGCACAGGAGGTAGCAGGACTTCCCTTCCTATTGACAAACAATAGTCCGCTGCGTGGAAAGACCACATTTTACAAAATCGATTTGCCGATTGATGGGCATTTGGCTTATTCCCACTTTTTGGCCACTTTTATGAACATTTGTGTGCAAGTGTTTGTGTGGATGTATGTTTTCATTTCTCTTGAAGCTAGACCTAGGAATGGAATTGCTGGGTCATATAACCATTCTCTGTTTAACTGTCTGAGGAATTGACAAACATTTTCTTTCTTTTCTTCCTTAAATTTTAAAGATGTGGAGTACAATTCAGAGTTAGGTATACAAACGTCGATTATGCAGGTACCCTTGTTGATGAGGTGTGCCCCTCCCTCCCCTAGCAGTTTCCCACGACTGCCAATCCCTTTCTTATAGTATTAGAATAGTTGTCTAAGGTCTGTTTATGAGTGAGAACATATGGTACTCTGTTCTTTGTTTCTGTGATAGATCACTGAGTATGATCAACTCTAAATCCATCCAAGTTGCTGCAAAGTCCATATGTTTGTCCTTCTTTAAGGCTGCATAATATTCCATTGTGTATGTATACCACACTTTTTAAAATCCATTCCAGCTTTGATGGGCAGCATGATTGGTTCCACGTTCTTGCTATTGTGAATAGAGCTGCAACAAGCATACATGTGCGGGTGTCTTTTTTGTAGAATGATTTGAGTTCCTTCGGGTCTGTTCCCAGTAGGATTGCTGGGTCATATGGAAGGTCAATTTCTAGTTCTTTCGGAAGTCGCCACACTGTCTTCCAGAGAGTTTGCACTAGTTTGCATTCCCACTAGCAGCGTAGAAGCATTCCTTTTTCTCCGCATCCTTGCCAGTATCTGCTGCTGTTTGTTTTATTAATGATGGTCATTCTTACAGGGGTTAGGTGGTATCTGACAAACTTTTTCAAAGTGTCTTCCCTACTTTGCATTTCTACTAGCAGTGAGTGAGGGTCCCAATTTCTCCACATCCTCAGCAGCACTTATTCGTCCTTTTATTTTAGCCATCCTAGTGAGTGTGAAGTGGTGTCTCATCACTGTGATTTTGGTTTGCATTTCCATGATAAGTAATGACATCGGACATCTTTTAATGTGATTATTGGTCACTTTATATCTTCTTTAAAGAAACAACTACTCAAATCTTTTGCCCATTTGAATGAGATTATCATTTTATTGTTGAGTTATAAGGATTCTTTATATATTCTACACACAAATTCCTTGTCAGATATACGATTTGCAAATATTTTCTTCCATTCTATAGATTGTCTTTCTGATGGTGTTTTTTGAAGCTTCACAATATTTAATTTTGATGAAGTTCAATTTCTTTATGGTTTTTTATTTTGTTTGTGCCACTGGGGCTCAATTTAAGAGACCAGTGTTTAATCCAAGGTAAGTGATATTTTCTCCTATGCTTTCTTCTAAAGAGCTTGTTAGTTTTAGCTCTTACCTTGAGGCCTATGATCCATTCTGAGTTAATTTTCATGTGTGGTGTGGGGACCTCCGGTTTTCCCAGCAGCATGTGTTGAAGAGGCTATTCTTTCCCCATTGAATGGTCTTGGCATGCTCGGCACCCATCGACTGACGGTAAGTGCGAGGGGCGAGTTCTGGATGACCCGTTCTCTTCCATGAGTTCCCGGCTCATTCTTATGCCGGTATCACTTTGTCACGTTTAGTGTCACTCAGTAGGAAGTTTTTGAAAGCAGGAAACATGAGTCATCCAACTGTGTTTTAGTTCAAAATTGTTGTGGCTATTCTGGGTCTCTTGCAGTTCCAAGTAAATTTTGGGATCAGCTTGTCTATTTCTGTGAAAAGTGAGTTGGGACATCGATATGGACTGTGTTGAATTGCAGATCAGTTTGGAGAGAATTGCTTTGTTAGCATATTAAGTCTTCTAATTCATGAACGCAAGACGTCTTTCCACTTATGTACATTTTCTTTATTTTCTAGCAACAATGTTTTGTAGTCTTGCACTGCTTCTGTTAACTTTATTCTTGAGTATTTTATTCTTTTTGATGTTATTATACATGTGATTAATTTATTTTCAGAATTTTCTTTGCTAGCATGTAGTGATACAACTGGTTATTGTATATTGCTTTTGTGGCTTGCCATATGACTAAACTTCTTTATCAGTTCTAATAGCTGTGTGTGTTTGCCTTATGGCGTCATGCCATTTACTAATAGAAGTAGCTTCACTTCTTTCCTTTCAATCTGTATCATTTTAATCTCTTTTCTTGCCTTATTGCCCTGGCTAGAAACTTCAGTGCAATGCTGATTAGGATTGATAAGAGAAGACGTCTTTGTCTTGTTAGTGATCTTAAGGGTAAAGCATCTGGTGTTTTATCGTGTGTGACACGGGTTTTTTTTTAAAATGCCTTTTATCAGGTTGAGGAAGTTCCCACTTATTCCTAGTTGGTGGAGATTTTAAAAAAATCATCATAGTCTGTTGGATTTTGCAACATGCTTTTCCTGCCTCTATTGAGATAATCATGTGGTTTTGGTTCTCTATTTGATGAATAGAGTGTATTAGGAGAAAAATAAATCGAGCTGGGTTGGAACTAGCCAGACTCTCATCTTGATCGTGGCTCCGAAGCCTGGGAGCCTCTGGTCACAGTGGGGAAGGTGAGTGAGGGGAATTCAGAAATTATGTACTCTTGTAGTGGACTTGGAGGGCCCCCTGAGCCTTGCAGGACATCAGCCCATTATAAGAAACTGCCTTACCCACAGCCATGCTCTGTTGAAATGTGGAGTGGTTCAGGGGGAAAAAAAAGTCCTTTCTCTTAGCACCTCCAGCTGCCATACCTCAGGAACTCAGCCCGTGGTTACTTTCTAGCTGGCCTGGGAGGGAGTGGGCCCCAGGAACAAATGCCGTAGCAAACAGTTTGTGGCTGGGGAAGGCTGCTGTGAGAACTTTTGCGGCTCTGAGGCCACTTGCACTTTGACGTTCAGGTCACAGACTACCTGAGGCTAAGGTGGGGAAGCCGGGTGGGGCTTGTTGCCATAGCAATCTCTTACTGCCCATGCAAACTCTTTGGTGCCTGCCCTGCCCAGCAGCATCACCCAGTGGCCAGGGACTCCCTCCCCATTCCCACTAGGGTAACCAGGAGTGCACACAAGTGGGATACTTCATTTCCTCTCCCCATACTCCCCTTGAAGGTTAAAAACAGAAAATGTGGGTAATCTCCACACCCCCACCCATGCCTAGGTTGCCTGGGCACTTACTTGGAGCAATACATGTCAAGGGGAAAGCCCACAGCCACCATCACAGCTGGCTCTCTTCCACAAGTGCCGTTTCCTTGCTGGAGGCCAATAGCACAGCCCATCACACCTGATATGATGCCTTATCTTTGGAGAAGGTCTGATCCCAGGCCCTAGATATCACCACTATCCAAGCCACTCCTGCCACTCAAGATGCCATGAGCCTGCGAAGGTACCCAGCCCAGGACTGTTACAGCTGGCAATTAAGAAACTCATCACATTGCAGTTATATATAGCCAAGGGAACCCTACTCCCCCAACACCACCCAAAGACCACACTATCTCTTCATCAATGAACTCTAACCAAAACAAAATCTTTGAAATTCCAGAGACAAAATTCAAAAGGTTGATTATGAAATTGCTAACTGAGATTTAGGGGAAAGTTGAAAGCCAACAAAAATAAATTTAAAAAATTAAAAAAAAAACACAACTATTCAAGATATGAATAAAAATTCTCCAAAGAGATAGGCACCCTAAAACAAACAAACAAACAAACTAACTGAAATTCTGGAAGTGAAACAATTATTTAGGGAAGTACAAAATTCAGTAAAAAGTTTTAACAGTAGACTAGAACAAGTAGAAGAAAGGATCTCAGAACTTGAAAGGAAGTCTTTTGAATTAACCTAATCAGACAACAATAAAAAAAAAAAAGAATCAAGAGACTAGAACAATGTCTCCAAGAAATGTAGCATTATGTAAAACATCCAAACCTAAGATCCATAGGTGTTCCTGAAAGAAACTGGTTTGGAAAACCTATGTGAGGGAATGATGGAGGAAAACTTCCCTGGACTTGCTAGAGATTGGAACAGCCAGATGCAGGAAGCCCAAAGAACACACAGAAAATTTCTTGCAAAGAGGTCATCCCCAAGGCATATAATCATTAGCTTATGTAAAGTTAATGGAAAGGGAAGAATTTTAAGAGCAGTGAGACAAAAGCATCAATCAGCTTACAAAGGTAAGCCTTTCAGACTAACAGCAGACTTCTCAGAAGAAACCCTACAAGCCAGAATGTATTGGGGCCTCATCTTCAAACTCCTCAAAGAGAATCACTGTCAGCTCATAAAAGGATTTTTGTACACATCAAAATTAAGTTTTACAAATGAAGAAGAAATGAAATCTTTCTGAGACAAGCAAATACTGAGGGACTGTATCACCACTAGACTGGCTCTACAAGAAACACTCAAAGGAATTCTAGATACCGAGACAAAAGATTGAAGCACACCAGTAGAAAATGCTGGCAATTATAAGACTCATAGGCCTTATGGAACACCAATACAATAGAGAAAAAAATAAAGCAACCAAATAACCACCAGCATGATCAATCCAGTAGTTCCTTACATACCATTATTAAGCCTGAGGTCTCATGCCTCACTAAAAAATAGAGATTGGCAGACTGGATTAAAAAAACCCCACACAATCCAAATATCTGTTGCCTAAACAGACCCACTTAACACACACAGACTCCTACAGACTCAAGATGAAGGGGTGGGAAAAATACTCCATGCCAAATGGAAACCAAAAATGAGCAGGAGTAGCCATTCTCATATAGATATAACAGACTTTAAATTAACAACAGTAAAAAATGACAAAGATGGTTATTATATATTGATACAGAGATCAATCCAACAAGAAGACAGAATGATTTTAAATAAATATGCATGTAACACCAGAGTCCCCAGCTCTATAAAACAAATTCTACTACACCTAAAAAAAGAGAAAGCAATGCAATAATAATGGAAGACTTCAACACTCCACTGACAGCAATAGACAGATCATCAAGGCAGAAAGTCAACAAAGAAACATTGGAGTTAAACTGGAGCCGAGGGCAAATAGAATTCACAGATATCTACAGAATATTTCACCCTAAAACTACAGAATGTACATTTTTATTATCAGCACCTAGAACATTCTCTGAGATAGAGCATATGATAGGCCACAAATCAAGTCTCAATAAATCAAAAAAAATCAAAATCTTGATATATCAAGTACCTTCTCAGACCATTGTGGGGAAAAATAGAAATTAACTCGAAGAAGAACTTGTGAAACCAAAAAAAAAAAAGGAAGTTATACAATATTCTCCTGAATGGTTCTTGGAAGATACAGAAACCCCGAGCAGACCAATAACAAGTAGTGAGGCTGAAATAGTAACTAAGAGTCTTCCGAAAACAACAACAAAAAAATCCAGGACCCGATGGACTCATAGCAGAACTCTACCAGACTTTCAAAAAAGAACTTGTACCAATTTTACTGAAGCTATTCCACAAGATTAAAGAGAAGAGAATTCTTCCTTACTCATTCTACAAAGTCAGTATCACCCTGATACCAAAGCCAGTAAAAGACACAACAAAAAAAAAAAACACTGCAGACCATATCCCTTATGAACAGCGATGTGAAAATTCTTGACGAAATATTAGCAAGCTAAATTCAACAGCACATAAATTAAGAAATCCATCATGATCAAGTGAGTTTGTCCTATGGATGAAAGGGTGGTTCAATGTACCCAGGACAATAAATATGATCTACCACATAAACAGAATTAAAAACAAAAATCATGATCATTTCAATAGATGAAGAAAAGGTATTTGATAAAATCTGGCATCCCACATGATAAAAACCCTCAGCAAATCAGGCATAGAGGAAACATTTCTCAAAATAATAAAATCCATCTCTGACAAAACTACAGCCAATGTCATGCTAAGCTAAGAAAAGTTGAATGCATTCTCCTTCAGAACTGGAACAATGCAGGGTGTCTACGTTAAATGCTCCTATTCAGCAAAGTGCTGGAAATCCTAACCGGACAATCAGACTAGAAAGAAATGAAGGATATCCGAACTGGAAAGAAAGGAACCGAGCTGTCTCTGCATGCCAACGATAGAGTCTTATGCCTGGAGAATCCTAAATACTGAGAACTCCAAAAGACTTCTGGACTTGATAAATTCAGTAAAGTATCAGGATACAAAATCAACACACACACATCAGCAGCACTGTTATATGCCAGTATTGACCAAGCAGAGAATCAAATCAAGAACTTAATTCCATTTGCAACAGTAGCCAAAGAGCTAAAATACCTGTGGACATACTTAACCAAGGAGGTGAAAGATATATACAAACAGAACTACAAAACGCTGATGAAAGAAATTGTAGAGGACACAAACAAATGGAAAAACATCCCACACTCACGGATTGGAAAAATCAATATTGTTAAAATGACCGTATTACTCAAAGTAATTCACAGATTCAGTGCAATTCCTATCAAAACACCAATGCCACTTTCCACAGAATTAGGAAAAACAATCCTAAAATTCATATGAAACCAAAAAAAAAAAAAAGAGCCAGAACTGCCAAAGCAGTCCTTAGCACAAAGAGCAAAGCTGAAGGCATCATATTGCCTGACTTCGAGTCATACTGTGAGGCATTAGTAACTAAAACAGCATGGTACTGGTACAAGAGCAGACACATGGATCAATGGGAAATAATGGAGAATCCGGAAATAAACCCAAATACCTACAAGCAACTGTTCTTCAACAAAGCAGTCAAAAATATATACTGAGGTGAGGACACCCTATTCAACAAATGGTGCTAAGAAGATTGGGCAGTTACAGGCAGAAAGATGAAGCTTGATCCCTATCTCTCCCCATATGTGAAGATTAAGATGAATTAAAGACGTAAATGTCAGACCTGAAGCCATGGAAATCCAAGCAGAAACTAGGAAAAACTCTTCTGGACATTGGCCTAGACAAAGAATTCATGGTGAAAACTCCAAAAGCAAATGCAACAAAGCCAAAAATAAATGTATAACTTAACTCAACTAAAAATCTTCCACACATCAGAAAAAATAATCCACAGAGTAAATAGGCAGCCTACACAGTGAAAGAAAAATTATTTGCAAATTATACATCTGACAGAGGACTAATCTACAGTACCTACAACGAACTCAAACAAATCAGCAAGAAAAAAAAGCAAATAACCCCCGTAAAAAAGGGGCAAATGACATGAATAGACATCTCTCAAAAGAAGATATGCAAATGGCCAACAAACATATGGAAAAATACTCAATATCACTAATTGTCAGGGAAATGCAAATCAAAACTGCAGTGAGATACCATCTTACACCAGTCAGAATGGCCACTGTTTAAAAAATAAAAAAAAATAGATGCTGACACCGATGCCGTGAAAGGGAATGTTTGTACACTGTTTTGGTGGGAGTGGAAATTAGTGCAACCTCTATGGAAATCAGTATGGAGATGTCTCAAAGAACTAAAAGTAGATCTACCATTTGGCCCAGCAATCCCACTGCTGGTATCTACTCAAAGGAGCAGAGGTCATTGTATTCAAGACATTTCACAATTTCAGACATGTGGAATCAGCCTAAACGCCCGTCGACTGGTCTGTGGACAGTGAAAATGTGCATATATACACTAAAAAAATGTGCATGTATACACTATGAAATACTATTTGGCCATCACAAAGAATGAAACAATGTCTTTTGCCACAACCTGGATGGAATTAGAGAACATTATCCTCAGTGAACTAACACGGGAACTGAAAGCCAAGCACCGTGTTCTCTCACTTGTACGTGGGCGCTAAACTAAGGGTCTGCAAAGGCACAGACAAGAATATGACGGACGTCGGAGATTCAGAAGGGGTAAGAGGCAAGGGATGGAGGGATGAAAAATCACCTACTGGGTACAGTGTGCACAGGTGGGAGTGGTGAGTGCACTTAAATCTCAGGCTTCTTCACCACCCAAGGCAACCACGTAACCAAAAGCTCTTTATACCCTCTAATGCTATTGAAATAAAGAAAAATAAAAAAATAAACACATGAAAATATAGCATATTATATTGATTCTTGTATGTGAAGCCAACCTTCATTCCCGGAATAAATGCCACTTGGTCATGGTATATAATGCTTTTTTATATGTTTCTAGATTTGGTTTGCTAGTGTTTTGCTGAAAGTTTTTGCATATATATTTGTAAGAAACATTGGTCTGTAGTTTTCTTGTCTGTGTTCCTTTTCGGTGCCAAGGTAATACTAGCCTCATGGGATGAGTTGAAAAGTGTTCTCTTTTCTATATTTCAGAAGAGTTTGTGAAGTATTGGCACTATTTTATTTTTAAACATTTGGTAAAATTCAACAGGGAAGCTGTTTGTATTTTAAATGTTATTTGGGCTAGGTATTTACATTAATAAGTTGATCTCCTTACTTGTTACAGTAACACTATCTATTTCTTGAGTCAGTTTCTAGATTTTGTGTGTTTCTTCAAAGTTGACATTTTATCTAGGTTCTATGCTTTGTAGTTGTTTTTGATATTCATATATACATGCATAAAATATCTGTAAAGTATTAATTTTAGTTATTTGGATCGTCTTTCTCTCTTTTTTTTTGGTCATTCTAAATGATTATTTACATTATTTATGTGCTTCCTTCTGTTTCCCTTGTGTTTAGTTTGCTTTTATTAGTCTAGTTTCTTGAGATGGAAATATAGATTATTAATTTGAGATATACGGAATTAAAAAATATAGCACTGCTTTAGATGCATCTCATAAATGTTGATATGTGGCTGGGCTCGGTGACTCAGCCTGTCATCCCAGCGCTTTGGGAGGCCGAGGCAAGTGGATTGCCTGAGCCCGTGGGTTTGAGACCAGCCCGGGCAACTTGATGAGACCTCATCTCTACAATAAATAAAAAATTAGCTGAGTGTGGTAGCTGAGTTCTGGCTACTTGGAAGGCTGAGGCGGAAGGATTGCCAGAGCCCAGCAGGTCGATGCTGGGGTGGCTGTGAGCATGCCACTGTACTCCAGCCTGGGTGATGGAGTGAGACTCCAACTAAAAAAAAATGTTGATATGTTATGTTTCTATTTTTATTAATGCCAAATTATTATTTTCCTTGTGATTTCTTCTTTGATGCGATTATTAGAAGTACATTGTTTAATTTCTACAACTTATATCTTTTCAGCGTCTCTTTTTCATTATTAATTTCTAATTTTATTACGTTATGACTGGAGAACATACTTTGTATGATTTCAATTCTTTCAGATTTTTGGATGTTTGTTCTATTGTCCAACGTATAATCTATGCTGGAGAATTCCTCATGTGCACCTGAAAAGTTTGTGTGTTTGGTGGTGTTGTGTGGAATATTACATAAATGTCTGTTAGGTCACGTTGGCTAAAAGTGTTGCCTAAGTCATCTATTCTCACTGGCCTGAGTCGTCTATTCCCACTAGTTTTTTGTCTAGTTCTATTCATTATTTAAAGTAGGGTATTGACGTCTCCAATTACTTCTTTTGAACTGTCTACTTCTCCCCTCATTCTTTCAGGTTTTTTTTCCCCATGTTTTTCCTCAAGCATTTTGTATGGGTGTTGGGGGCATACCTTCACTTTGGCGATTTGCAGTTTTGTCTTAGACTTCATTGGCTGCGTGTGCAGGTCCTCCAGTCCTGCCAAAGTGAGAGGTTAGGGCTTTTTCAGGTCATCTCCGAGTTTGAACATTTTCCTATATAAGCACATATTTTTCTAGACCCTTAGGAATATACTGACGCTTTTCAGAGCCACCATGGATGCTTTTCCTTCCAGCTCTTTTGGCCAGACTCTTATTTGCCCCAGTTGATGTCACTACTTCGGGGATAATGTTAAGCAGTCTCCCCCGATTATTTTCAACAAATGCCCTGGAAATAGGTCTCCTAGCACAGAACGAGCTCTGGAGTCAGGTCAGATAATGATAGACCTTATGAGTGGGGCTTCTCCAGGGACTGCTGCAGAGGTCACACAGGGACTACTCCCCCGATGGGGCTTTTTCAGACTCCTCAATCCCCGTCTGACCCATTTAATTGCTACGATGGCGATAGCTTTTACAACTACTGATATTTCAAGGCTGCTGATTTTCAAGGCTCCCTAGGAGTTGGGAAGAAGGGGCTGGGAATCGGGCAAG
Source organism: Tarsius wallacei (assembly GCA_963574415.1). Classification (NCBI taxonomy): domain Eukaryota; kingdom Metazoa; phylum Chordata; class Mammalia; order Primates; family Tarsiidae; genus Tarsius; species Tarsius wallacei. The sequence goes on from CAUYQG010193799.1 coordinate 22,758, forward strand.
TTAAAGCCACACAGCCCACTTTTTTCGCTGAGACGCAGCCACTGTTCTGGAATCAGTGCTCCTTGAATTGTTGCAGGCTTGGGTTAATCTGCAGAGTTCTAAAAAAGTTGATTTTGTCAGGCTCTCATTGGTTTTATGGAGGAGTGAATATCGGAGGGCCTCTCTGCCGTTCTGGATGTCCCTTTCAGCCCTTCTATAAAAATGTTGCTAGCTACCAAGGTCTGTTCCAGGAAAAACTTGGAGGTCTCTGGAGTTAAGCATTCGTTCCTGGTCAAGAAAGACCCAGCTTTACATCTCTTTTTGATCCGGGAGTCGGCTGATGGCCTTGTTAGAGGCTGAAAAGAGGCCGTTTTGGTTATATTAAAATAGACATTTGGAAAAGACCTAGAAACTAGTGTTAAGAAACTTTCTGTTGTAACTGAGTTGGGCTTAAATGTAGAAGCTGCTTGAATTTAAAACGCGCATTTTCCTTTTTTTTTGTTTTTTTTTTTTTTGAGTTGGAGTCTCACTCTGTCGCCCAGACTGGAGTGCAGTGGCCGCTCCCGGCCACCGCAGCCTCGACCTGCTGGGCTCCGGCGATCCTTCCGCCTCAGCCTTC
>CAUYQG010193802.1:0-35942 GCA_963574415.1 Tarsius wallacei
AGTTGCCCAGGTGGGTCTCGAACCCCAGGGCTCAGGCAATCCACTCACTTCAGCCTCCCAAAGCACAGGATTACAGGCTGAGCCACCGAGCCCGGCTAGATTATCTTTTAAGCCACATTTACATCAGGTCTCCAGGACAGAAGAGAATATACTGCTTTCCTTACTGATAATTGATAATGGGATCATGAATTTATATACATAAAAACCCTTTGTTAATTCTAAAATATTAATGAGTTAATTCTTTCTGCAATTGTTTATTGTGTTTACTAAGTCCTAGACCAAGCACCTGCACTCATAGAGCTAATAGTATTGTCGTAGAAAAACAAGAAATAATTGAATAAATGACTAAATCAATCAGTAAAAACACAGGACAATCATTAAAGACCTAGAAGGAAATAAACAGGAAAATGTGAGTGGGTTACACTGGTCTGTGTAGGCCTACTAGGAAAGTATTTCAACTGAGACTTGAAAGATAAAAAGAGTTCAGCCCTGCAACCCAATGAAAAAAGAGAGTTCCAGAAATAATAGCACATATAAATCTTCAAGATGAGAATAAGCTCAGATTCCCAGAGAAAAAACAGAAAGAATAAAGTGTACAGAAAGAGGAAACTGGGTACATAATAACACAAGAAGAGATATGTGAATAGGCAGAGGCCATATCATTTATGACTTCACAGGCCATGGAAAGTACTTTGGATGTATTTTCTCACGCTGGAAACCTAGTGGAAGATTTTAAGCAGTGAAGTTAAAATAAGCAATGGGTACATGGGCAAAATTAGAAACAAAGGATTTATTTAGAAACCTAGTGATCATAAAGGTAGAAGTCATAGAGAAGGTGAAAAGCCATAAATTTTAGAAAGTACACGGTTGGTAGGATTCAACAAGAATCAATGATGAATTGGATACACAGAAAATGGAAGTCAATGGTAACTCCTTTATTTTTTGAGTAATTGGATGAATGATGGCATCATTTACTGAGATGCCAACCCCTGGGAGAGAAGCCAGATGACAGAAAGTGAGAAATGGAACAAAGATTGAGAATTCTATTTGGGATAAATTAAGTTGCTTGTGTTTTCTTTTTTTTTTTTTATTATGATATTGTGGGGTACAGTTAGGGGTCAGGTATACAAAAATGCTTCGTTCAGGCACCCTTGATGATAAGAGGTGTCTCCCCATCCCCAGACAGATATTTACCACCATTAAAGTTTGGCTATTTTTCAGTCTTTTGAAGTACCTTTGGAATCAGAGCTGCAGTTAAATCTGTGGTCAGTTGCTTATTAGCTATATTATTGAAACCATTAGCTATATAATTTGGAGCAAATTACTTAAACTACTTAGTTCCTTTGCTCCTTCATTTCCTCCTAAGTCAAATGGTATAATAATTTCTACCACATAGAGTATTATAGAGTAAGTAAGACAAATTATCTAAAATGCCCCATAGTAATCAATCAATAATAAATATCCATTTCTTTTCCCCTAAGGATTTGTGAACAAACTGTTCTGTTTCCTCAGGTGACCTGCTGAAAAGGAAGGAAAGATACTCAGTGTGCATTACATGGATCTGTACACAGTGATGGATCCCAGTTGTCTGCTTTCACATACATTTTTTTTAAAAACCCTGCTACTGCTCTATTCACAACAGCAAAAACATGGAACCAACAATGCTGCCCATCAAAAGCGAACTGGATTTTAAAATGTGGTACATATACATGATGGAATATTACACAGCCATAAAGAAAGAGCCTAATCCTGAATTGTACCCCACATCTTTAAAATATTTTTTAAATTAATTTTTAAAAAATATAAATAAAAAAGAAAACCACAGCCTACCTGTGTTTATAAGTCAATTTTTATTAGAATACCAAAAAAATAAATCTACCTTTCTTAATTCATTAAAAAAAAACCCTGATAATTCCTTTGTGGCAAAATATCACTATATATCTGCCTGCTAGGGTCCATCCCACAGGGGATGCCACTCACTCTTTGTCCAGACACATCAGTGATGGGGGCGGGGGAGGTCTTTATTTTTTCCCAACACACCTACCTGATGATGCAGATCAGGCCTGGGAGAAAGGCCACACAGGGAAGCATGGCCAAGGACCAGACCAGCTTGCCACAAAAACAAAGAACCAAAAATGACCGCAGAGTAAGGCAATGTCACTGTTACAGCCAACAGAACAGCAAACCCATCTCTGGGTCATGGAATTGTTTTCTTTGCTAATTGTAAATCTCCTGGACAGGCCTGCAAATAAACCTCTTGCACAAAGAATTATCATTAAATTGCTATCGTTTATTTAAGCAACCTGGCATCACAAAGAAAATGAGCCTTTCCCCCTCCCCACCCTCGGTCTGTACATTGGTCACAAAAAAGAGGTAAATTTCAGATTTTCCTAAAAATATGTTTTTAAATGATTAAACCTGTGTTCTTGATTCTGAGTTATTTTCCAATGAGAAAAAAGTGTACACATTGAGGCTGATTGAACAGGAACAAAACAGGAATTATAAAAGAGTATTGTTGATTAAATATATGTGACCACGTGCCATAATTGGAATAGTAATTTCAAAATGACCGATCTCTGTGCAAATCTGTCTGCCCTCAGCAGTCCCTTCCCCTGGGAGTTAGGACAGGTCATTGCTGTCCACATCCTCAATCTGAGCAGATAAACTGTCATCAATTCTAGCATGGCAAAGCCTGAACTCCATTGTGATGATTAATTATGTAGTGGCACTTCCAGCTTTCCTAGCATTCATATTATTTCCTATTAAAGTCAAAGATTTATTTCAACTGGTATATTTAGGTTCCATGGCACAGGGAATGCTTAACCAATATTTAAACCTGTGCAGAATGGGACTGTTTTGACCAAAAGAAGTTAATTGTTAGTGGTTGTTGTGTCTCACATTGATCTCATATCTCAGTGAATTTGGCACTTATCACCACTTAAAGATTATATATCAGTTTATACATTTATTGAACAACCTCACCTTCTTATCTGGAGATCAGCAAACTAGGACCCCTGGGCTAAAGCAAGTCCACTACTTATTCTTATAAATAAAGTGCTGACTTACAGAGTCACACTCATTCATTACCCTATTGTCTTGGCTGCTTTCCCCCTGCAAGGGCAGAGTTGAGTAGCAGTTATGACAGACTGTTCTGCAGAGCCAAAAGTATTTACAACCTCGTCCTTTACAGAAAAAGTTTGCCAACCTTTCTTCTAGGCCATAGGCTTCATAAGAACAAGGACTTTGTTAAAAACTCAAGTCCCTGCACATAGTAAAAATTCATTCAATAAACACTCATTGCATAAATAAATTATGTTAAATAAGTTAATAATCTCAGCCACAAAGCTACTTTTCTGGTGCAGAACTTTAGAAAAAGGAAAAGCAGAAGTTTGTGCTGTATGCATAGATGTGTAAAGCTGAACAGACCCTAAAGATGAACAAACCCCTAATTATTCAGCTCAGGAAACTGAGGCCCAGAAAACTGACGAGGTTCTCCCAAGGTTAGCCCAAGGAGAGGCGAAGATTACTCCAGCAGCAGATTTGTTTTCCCCTTTAATTAATAAGGCACTCTGTGAAGTCAGCCTATTCCCAGGAGGGCCGAGGGTTTGAACACAGCATGCATGCAATAATAATTACACTTGTTTGGAACTTTCAATTCTGACTTATTCCCTGAAGTTTTTTAAATGCTCACCACTCCAATATATTTTCATAAATTTGATTAGGGAATGATACGCATGCAGTGAAGAACACAAAGTACAGCTTTAAAACCAACTCTGTTAATTAAACAGGCACCCAGAGAAAGTTCCATTTCACACTGAATGATCACTCCAGCTACCACTTACCCATTTGGACAAAAATTTCTTCAGATCTGATATTCCCAAACCAGGTCCTACCTTAAATGTTAAGGTATCCACCTATTCCCCAAAGTACAAAACAGAATAATTTAATTCTGCCAAGTCACACTAAAAAGTAGATAAGGATTGCCCCACACAACTCAGTTTCTCTGCCTCTTGCCAGCGCTGGCTGAGAAAGCAATGCTGGCTGACTTGGCATCTCCAATGCACTAAGGCCATTTTTCTTATATCATGACGTATTTTTCCTCAGAAAATTCTTTGTAATTCAGTCCCCTACAGAAAGAGTCAGAGACTGAAATAAATCAGGGAACAATTGCATGTCGGGACTACAAGCCCTCATACTCTCGGTTGCAGCTCATCTTACTCAGTTAACCACTATCGATTAGATGCCTAGTCTATGCCAGGCACCGTGCTGGGCACTGGGAGAAATGAAGAGCACTGGACACTGTGCTTAGACCCCGGAAGAGTCACGCTTCATGTGAGAGTGAGACGAGGAATTGACGACAACATCACAAGGTGAGTTCTGGGAGTCATGAGCACACCCAGAACGTCCCAGTAGGATACCCAAGGGATGTCCAGGCCAGACTGTCCTGACCATAGAGTTATGAGTTAGCTACATGAAAAAGGAAGGAAAAACAGTCCATGAACAATGAAGTTATGTGTTCAAAGACAAGAAAGGGAGAGAGAACAGGTCACAGTTAAGGGAGTGAAAACAGTTCCGTATGTCTGGAGTCTTGAGTAGGAGGTAAGCCTGCAACAGAAGGTACGGGTCTTTAAGCTTCGGCAATTTACACCCTACAGTAAGCATTTGCTCTAAGCCCAGATGGTCCTGGGTGCTGGGCTAGACATCAAGAAATGCCTTTTAGGATGTTAAAAAAAAAAAAAAAAGTAACCTAGAGTTTAATCTTCTAAAGACTCTGGTCCTCAGTGGTCTTCTGGCTCTAATTATCCATGCAATACAGAAATCTGATTCCAATATCCTAAACAGAAGATCATCTGGTTTGAGCATTTCCAATGACAGAAAATGTATTGCCTTAGAAAGTAGCATACTAAAAAGCTCTTTATGTCAGATTGGACACTGCTTCCTGTAACTTCTTCCTGACTTCTGTAAGACGCTGGCCAGCAATTTTCTCTGGAAAAAGGCTCAAATCACTGTAAATAGAGCCCAAAGATCCGATTTTGAAAAGTATAGGGTCTGAGCTTGATTGCCACATTGTTAAATATTCCACCAACCACATTCCAAAACACAGTTTATTTCTGTCTCCCCAAGAGACCCAGACCATGGCAGGACCAAAACTTCTTAATCAGGACATGTCTTCTAGGAAGCCCAGGCATCTGAATCCTGAATTTCTGGACACAAAGGGCAAAGAAGCCAGAGAACCAAGAAAGAAACAGATGCTTAACAAAGCAAAATATAGAAGGCAAAGCACCCAGCTCTGTGGGTAGAAACTCAAGAGAGAAAGTCCTGGAAGAAGCAGAGTCATGGTGCAGTGGTTCAGCGACATGACTCAGATTCACAGAGCATCAGGAAAGCTTGTACAACATGACAGAGACAACTATAAAGGCACTCTAAGTTATATACAAGAAGGAGATAGGTGCAATCCATGAGTCAGAAAATATAATGTTACTCAGTGGCAGAGAGAAGGTAGAATTACTCAAATCTGTTTTGCTTTCCTCTTACGCCACTAAGAAAAATGATGCTGACTCTGCAGCGAGTCGAACACGCATTGTCAACAAAGAACAGAAGCCAGAGATGGATGAGAAGACACTAAGATCCAGTAACAGCTGCTTTATGTGAGTACACGGCCTTGGCCCAGATTAATTGAGTCCAAGACACTGAAAGAACCTACTGATGTTAGCAGAGCCCCAGAGCTTCAAATCTGTGCAAAATTATAGACAATGAGGGCACAAACACCAAAGCTAGGCTCATACCATCTCAGTTACCAAAAAGAGAAGTAACTGCATTCTGTGCAAATGGGGAATTACAGACTGAGAGGCTGCAGTATTAACAGATAATCAGAAGCAGCTTAGAACTTAGTAGTGGGGTAAGAGGAGCAGAGATTCATGACTAATGCAACAATCCCTAATACAAGTGGTTAACGGTGGAGGCACTGAGGGGGGAGCAAATTGTGTTCACCATGCCAGGCCCAGTTCTAAGTACTTAATCCTCAGATCCATGATAGCATCTAATAGAGGTAGATGCTATCATTACCCTGTTTTTCAGATAAGACAACTGAAGCACAAATTTAAGGTCTTAAAATCTCACAGCTAGAAAGTGACAGAGTCAGGATTTGAACAATTATGCAGCGGTCCCCAACCTTTTTGTCATCGGGAGCCAGTTTCAGAAAGACAACGTTTCCACAGCAGGGAGAGATCATCAGGTATTAGATTCTGGGTTGTATATATCTCTAAGTTATATACAAGAAGGAGACTGGTGCAATCCATGAGTCAGGAAATATAATGTTACTCAGTGGCAGAGAGAAGGTAGAATTACTCAAATCTGTTTTGCTTTCTTCTTTGCCACTAAGAAAAACAATACAACCCAGATCCCTCACATGTGCAATTCACAATAGGGTGTGCACTTTTATGAAAATCTAATGCCCCCGCTGATATGACAGAATATGGAGCTCTGCTCACCCCTGCTCACCTCCTGCTGTGCAGTCCAGTTTCTAACAGGCCACGGACAGGTACTGGTCCGTGGCCCGGGTGTTGGTGACTATAGAGTGCTGCCTTCTCAAGGAGTTCAGGGGTTGGTATGAAGTTGGCATCTGAGGAAGAAGCAAAAATTGGACAAAGTTGAAGAATTAATACAAATGGGAAAATGAGATTGAGGTAGGAATTGGTGGCCCATGTAGAGAACATAAAAGAGAAGCTCCCCACTGGAGCCCAAGGGTCATGTTGAGGACAGAGAATGACATGGTAGGAAACATAAGGCCAGGTTTACAGCATCTGGAATAGGGCAAAGAGGAAGTTCTTGGGGGCTCTACTGTTTTATTTAAGCCCTTCAGATTTGCTCTTTTCTCTTAAGATCTCTCTTCTTTTCTTATTTAAAGCACTTTTGGTTGCAAGCAATCAAAATCTCAAACACGCACATCACAAAAAAAAAATGCTGGGAAAGAGGAAATGGGGAAACTATAAGGTCAGGAAAAGCAGCTGAGCCTCATAAGGGCCTTGAACTCAAGGCTCTGTGTCAAAAGATGAAGGTCATGTGAACTTTCAGTAGACAGTGTTAATGTAATCTGTTGTCTATATAAGATGGTAAGTCCTGGGAAAGTTTAAGTTACTTGTGTGTATATCTTATCTCTCCATCTAGACAAGTGTTTCTCAACTTCCTTGACCATGACCCATGGTAAGAAATACATTTTACAGGTCTGGCACAGTGGCTCATACCTATAATGCCAGCACTTTGGGAGGCTGAGGTATGAGGATCATTTGAGGCCAGGAGTTCAAGACTAGCCTGGATAACACGCCAAGACCTCATCACCGGAAAAAAAATTAATTTTTTTAAGAAATACGTTTTGTATCATGACTTAGTCTACACATATATTCAATCATAAGCAGCCTATATTCCCTATAGCATATAGCCTAGGACTTCTCTCAAAAAACACTTGGCTGATTGCTTAATCTATTGATTGGTAATCTTCTAGCATCATAAAATAAAATAATCATAAAAATTCAGAGAAAATAAGCTGTAGAGATTACCTTCTTCAGGTACTTTCAACATTTTTTAAAGTAAATAACCCTTTTTTCCAAATGAAATCTTAATTGAAGTTCAATTGAAAGTACTAAGTCACAAATTTGCTTACAATATATCCAGTGCAAAGAAGAAATTCTTCATTTTCCAAAGTGGTTCTCAATTTTTGTAGCCCTTGGACCACCAAACACACAGACACTTCACACTAGGGAAATGGGCCAGGAAATGAGAAAAGTCAAACATTATGATACATTTCAGTTCAGTAAACTCAGTCTCATTGCGACTGACTCAGCCATTCTGGTTTTCTCCTCCTTTCAATATCCTCTTCAAGATGGTCTCTGTTGTGTACAGGGGGTGCAGTACATGTTGTCTTAAGGCATCAGGGTTGGGATGGAGAGTAGAGGAGTTCCTACCTTGTCTAGGTCTTGGGTAGGTACTGGTCTGGGTTCACACGCAGTGTGGTTGGTCGGCCCTGCAACCCCACCCCGCGCATTCCGCCTGGGTTCACACGCCCAGGCCCTGCAACCCCACCCCGAGCATTCTGCCGCATCCGCTGCTGATATCTATGCCAGATATAACTCTCAGGCTATTCTCTCTTGACCTGGTCAGGCCCAGGGCCCTGCTTTCTATCTTGACTCCACATCGCTCTCACCAGCTCTGCAGTGCCCCTGAAGTTTGGCAGTAACTCCTCTGTTATCCTGATCCCAGTGTCCCACTCTGCAGCCATACGCCAGTCCACACAGTCCCAACCCTCCCACTGTGGTAACACCTTCGGGCACATTTCCCAACTCCACAAAGGATCTAAGATCTGACCTTCACTCTGTGTAACTAAACAGCCCCTCCAGCATGTTGTAGAAACACCACAAGGCAGTCTCCAAGGGCTTTGAATAGAGGCATCACAAAAGCCCAACTTCCCTCAGTCTACCAACTCCCTCTAAAGGGCTTTATCCAGCAAGGGCAAACAGGAGCATACGTATCTCACTGTCTCCTTCCTGTTCCTCTCTTTCCTCTGACTGGGAGGAACAAGTTTTCTTCCTTCCTCTTTCTCCTTGAGTATGACATTGCCCTATCCTTTCCTCCCCCTTCCTCTAGTGTTATGATGGTGAACAGGGTACAAAGAGAAGGAAGGGAATGAAGTGGGGAGAGGCCACTTTTAAATTCATATGGAGATCGAAATTCAAAGATATTTCAAAAATGCAATGCCCGTTTCATTTAAAACAGATGAAAATGGAGCTCCTTCAGTTGAAACCAGGATGAAGGACTCGGAACGACATCTCCCTTGCCCTTCTCAGAGCCCTTAAGGAACTTCTAAGGCATCCTGGTAATTTAGTCAAGGACATTTGGAACATCACCAATACAGCCTAGACAAACGTTTTCCAATGGACCTTTCAGTGGTGGTAGAAATGTTTTATATCTACATTATTATAGCAGTCGCTTACCACATGTGGCCATCGAGCACCTGAAATGTTTGAAATGTGCCAGTGCAACTGAGGAATTGAATTTTCAATGTTTAAGTTTAATTAATTTAAGTAACTACCACATTGGATGATACAGCCAAGCCATTTTACGAATAGATCCTTGAGACTCAATATTCTTCTGCGCGCTTGTGACAGAGTTAGCATGAGCACTCAGTTTCCACGTTCACTGATGCTTCCTTCCTCAGCTGTCATGCCCAGGTCACCATATAGTCCAAGGCCTAGCTGGCTGCTTACACCTTTCATGAAGTTTGCCTGAAGCTTTGTAGCAACATGCACTATTGTAGCAGGGAACTCAGTTTGGCTGGAAACATTGTTTTTGTTTCTTTTTGGAAAGGAGCTCCACCCTGCTAAAGCCTCAGCCCCAGGGATAAAGACCTAAAAAGAATGTTGCTCTGCCTCAGCCCAACAGGTTGACCCTGACGTGGCCATGAGGGTGGAAAAAAAAAGAATGTTGCTGTAAAAATTCCAAAATAGTATGGTCTCAGCTATAACAACATCTGGAGTAGCGGCCCCCATAGATCTAGAATTTTGAGATTCTGTAAATGCAAGTGAACTTTTTCATCCCAAAATGTGCCTTCCTGAAATGACTTGATGACCACAGCAAAACAGCACAAACTCATGAGAGGACATTAGGTTAGAAGAGATGGGAGTGGGGAAAGACTTTTCATTAACTGGCTGCGTATTCTCGGGCAAGGCCTTTACCTATACTGAGCCTCAATTTCGTTTTCTATTAAACACACACTGCAATACCTCCTCCTCTCTTCTCTCAAGGATGTTATGAAGATAAATCAGCAAAATAGATGAAATGCTCCATGTTCCCAGGAAGAAAAGCACTCTATAAATTTTCCAATGTCTCATTATTAAACACAAAAACCAAGCTTCTCTGAATGTAAAATAGTTAAAATCAAGCATCTTGTATCACTTTACACCAAAAATTATCATGCCATTAACACACCATTAACCGTGGGGCTATGCTGGTGTCCATTTTAACTAGAAATTCCATGTTGGAGTCATACTCTTATTGTTATTTAAAAGCGGAACAATGATTCAAAATGACAGAAACCAAATTTATTTGCTATCCCCCATTGCAGGGAGCAAGCAAAAGCATTAGATTTTTTAAAGGATGCATTTATTATGTGTGCAGATAATGACTTTCCAGCTAATAAGCCAATAAGCTTAAAGGAAGTAAGTTGAGTATAAGATTTCAGAAAAACTTAAATGTAAACTCAAGTCATTCTTGTTATCTTTTGTGCTTGCCTTGTATGGTAACAACAATAATAATGACACTCTAATGACGCTCTGTCCTGTTATATTCAAAGATGAGACTGCAGAAACACTGCTTTGGGGCACTTCGGTCTCATCCCAAATAACACCCCTTTGGGTTATAGGCACACCTGTGTGAGCCAGTGGGAGAGGAGCAGGTTGCCACCTGGCACATAGAGCAGAAGAGTAGAATCAATCACTTCCTCCTTTGCCCTCCCACATCACTTTCTCATGGCTCCATTATAACACTTGCTATAGTATTTTTAGTAATTTGATTTCTATTCCATACCACACCCACCTCCCCATGCACAAAACAATGTGCTCCTCAAAGACAAGGACTTTTCTTGTCTGTAACTGTATCCTGAGCACAGAGCCCAGCACATATGGGCACTTGGAGATTTAATGCTGCCTTGGGTGATCATCGACCCACTGGAAACCAACACTCCAAACTCCAACTCCCAACTCCATCAGTGTCTTCCCAAACCCCAATTCTGTGCACATGATGGATCTCAGCTTGGCATTATTTATTCCAATGTATAAATAAGGCTTGATTCCAGAGTCACAACCAAGGCTTCGGTCTCCCCATGTTAGCTAAAACAGAAAATCCCAACCAATCTTCTCCCTGGCCATGCGTGAAGTGGAGGATACTTGCCTCGGGTATTTGGTTTGTAACATCAGCTAGAATAGCATCTGTTTACTCTAGTTTCCCAATATTCATCAGCATCATTTCCCTCCATATCTGAGATTTAATCTAGATGTATCCAGATTGTTTGTATCTAGTTTGAGCCTGAATTCATTTGTATGAGCTTTCAGAGCAAATTGGATACTGGTTTCTCGGAAGCAAAGAAAATCCTGAAGTAAAAACAAAAAAGGTAAATTCCAATGATAAGCTGCCTTTTAACCACAAGGGGTCAATACTGACAGGGACTTTTGGGATGATTTGGTCCACTTCTTCATCTTATCAGTAAAGTAACTTGGCCAATGTCACACGGCTAGGTAGCAGCAAGAGCAAGGACTAGAACTTGGGTCTTGATACTCCTAATCCAGAGTGACCAAATGTCCTGACAAGACTGAGGGGGTCCCAGGACATGGAGTTTCCAAACCTAGGCAAACTGTCTTTGTTTGCATGGAACTGAAATATTTCCCAAGATACAGGACTTTGGTGCTAAAACTGGAACCAGTTGGTCACCCTAAATCCAGTGCCCTCTTCACCACATAAATTTACCCCTTTTATCAGTCTTAGAAAATAATATTGGTTCTGTCTCAAATATTTAATCCCAACAAGAGTCCAGTGTTAAGAAATAGAGTTTGACAATTGCCATACTGCTGCATCACCTCTAAATTTCATTCATTAATTATAACACATAAATGACCAAAACCAGAGCCTCAAGAATCACTGTAAATTTTTTAAAAGAATACTTGAATCTTTAAATATTAAACATCAAAAAAATTCAAGGGGAAGAAAATGAATACCATGAAAATGAGCACTATGAAGCCAGTCCTGCTTAAGTATCAAACTATTATTATATGTCCAAACTAATCAAGTTGTCACTGCTGATACAAGAAGACCATGGGAAGCTCACAAAGTTATGCTGACTAATTATCCTGAGAGTCAATTCAGAATGCAACCATTACTCATGAGTCATTCCGCCGACTCCGTAATTAGCCTAGAATTCTTGTGATTCCGGGGAAGATTTTAGAGTCTGTGTTTAAAATTCTTATAGCATTTGCCACAAAAGGAAGCTGGAATTGGTATTCCAATTGAACTGGAATCGACTTGGGATTCTGAGTACATGATATCTCCATTAATAATAAAGTTAGTTTTCTTCCCTTTAACTTCAACCAGCAACCTCACACAAGATTGTCAGGATTATTTGTCAAGAAAATGTTGTTGTATGGGATCAATCCTGTAAACCTATAAAGTAATAGATTAATTAGCCAGACATTTTTGGGGTACTTCACACACGCTCATATCCTCACAACCATTCTTTAAGGTGATTGTCAATATCTCAGGTTTATAAGTTAGAAAGCTGAAACTCTGCAAACTCACTGGTTCCAGGACCTCAGAGCTAGTGAGTGGCAGGGCCAGTTTGAGTCTGGGTCCCTGCAGGCCCTTTCCCTGAGTTGGCTTCCTCCACAACATATTTACTACCAGAAAAGTTGCTCAGCTCCCATGTTCTGAGAAGGTTGGGTTTATATTGAATAACATGTGTGACACTGCACCATGGAGACAGGTCTCATGAGCAAAAGGGAAATACCAAATTGCCCTAATAAAAAAAAATAAGATTCCACAAGCCAGGCACAGTGACTCAAGTCTGTAATCCCAGCACTCTGGGAAGCCAAGGCGAGAGGATTGCTTGAGGCCAGGAGTGTAAAACCAGCCCAGGCAACGTAGTGAGACCTCTGCAGTGAACTGTGATAGTAACACTGCACTTCAGCCTGGGTGACGGAGTGAGACTCTGACTCAAAACAATTAAAGAGAGAAAAGGCTAACATATTCACCAAAATCCTATATATTAGTTAAGTAATGAATGAGCCAATTAAGGTATTTTCCTAATATAGCTACAGTTAACAAACTATGAAACAATGATCTTGTCTGATCTGCCATATGAAAACTTCCTCCCCAAGCATGGATGGCTATTGTCCTTAAATTCCTACACTCCAAAAGGATGAAGGACAAATCCCTATAGTCCAAGGGACAAAATCTCTCATTCCAAAGAAAGTGGTTCTCTGGTCATTTAGACTTCAAGGGGAAATATAAGAGACAATATATTATATCTCATCAGTGACAAAAATGGAATCCTGGAATATATACTTTCCTGAAAACAACTTCTTACCTCTGACTTTCTCCTCTTTTATGTTCTCCCTTCAGCAACAAAGCAAAATGAAGCCAAAAGGAAACTTCCAGTAATTACAGCTGGAAAATGAACACTCTAAATTGTTCTCCTTCCCAAGGATGATGATAATCTGATTTACCACTTCCTTGCCTGGCTTAAATCAGTAAAGAACATCTAGTACAAGTTCTAGATGTTTTAAAAGACAAATTTACTATTGAAAAGGGCAGTGCTGCAGGCAGCCAAAGGTTTCAATGCCCAAACTATTAATAAATCCCCTTGAGTCCCTGAAGCTTTTACAGCGAGAACATCCAAATAGCAAGTCCTCAGTCCCTTGGGATTGAGCTCTGTGAGTTTCCAACCCAGGGTTCTTGTCCTGTTAACTTTTCTGTTTGTGCATTTGGCAGGTGTTTCTGCCTCCTTTGTCCCTGCAGAGTTCTAGGGATGGCCCTCTCTGTCATTATTCAATACCTCGCTCTCTGCACTGGAGCCCTGGTAAAGAAAGGACCTTTGAGAGAGCCAAAAAGCACATACAGAATTCCTTCAAGTTCAGCCATTTTGTAGAGAAAGTACATGACTAATTTTCAAAACAAGGCTTGAGATTTACAAATTCAGAGTTATCAGAATTTGTTACAGGATGCAATTGAAAGCAGGGCAATGAAGGGAGATTTCATTTGTTCTAAATAATTAGAAATGCAGAGTTTTACCAAAAAAAAGATAATTTAAAGGTGATTTCTCTACTTCTAAAAGAGGTGAAATGAAAGCAATTCTCCCAGTCCATTCTAAATACAATTTGAGTCACAAATTCTTAAACACTCCAGGAATTTGAATTCTTACGATGGAATACTGTGCTTTTACAAACCTCAAAGGGTTTACACCAAGCCTGAAAGTCCCTCTTGTGTACGGGAACTCATCTGACCCGAGTGACCAGGGAGAAGGAGGCCTATGTACCTTTGAGGATGAGGGGCAGTGGGGAGGGAATCCAAGCAGCTCCCGTCCCTCTGTGTGGCACCAACTCTTCCTCTACCTTCAGCCCCAGAGCCCTGGCCAGTGTGTTCCTGTCTTTTGCTTTGCCAGCTCATTTTTAAGCTCATCCCCTAGTTTACTTGCAGCTCCCCTCAAGGTGGGCAGAAGAAATAGAACAAGATAACATCAAAGCAAGCATTGCTGCTGCATCTGAACAGCTCTGATGAAAGACTACTACATGAGAGAGGCTGTGGTTACCACTATCTACAACAAGGATTTAGGATTATATGTGAATTTCAATTATCCATGCTACACCTATCTCTCTCTAGCCTGACTGCTGCTAAGACTCCCAGAAAGATAACTTGCTCCTTTCAGAGTCCTGGTCTCTGACACTCTCAGCCCTTCTCTTTCTGCTGCCTCTGGAAAACTGCTGAATCACTGGCTTGTTTTTCAGGCAACCAGACAACCCGGTTGCAAATTTTCTAACTCCTCCCTTCTATCCCAGCCCAACCAAATGAAGGCTCTTACCTCCTTCTTTGTCCAGAGAGAGAAGATGCTTTTTCTTTTAAGCACCTTTTAAATTTTCGCATTATTCTTTATCACTAAAGGGTCATTCCCCACCTCTTGGTACTTTTTCAAAACATAGTCTGAGTCTAGGAAAGCTATGGCTACCTGGAGCCATGCAGAACCAGGATTTTTCTGTGAAGAGGCTGGACGGAACGAACATCAGTCATTCTTACACCCTCCTCTCTGCATTGATGATCAACCCTTTATTCAGTCCCAGCAGTTTGCAATTGCCTGTCCAAGGAGTTAACTAGGTCTACATCTGAAAACATGAAGAACAAAATGTGGAGAGGAAACCCGGAGAAACGCCACAAGCATTTAGACTGGGAGTCAGAAATGGACATTGGCATTTATTAAGTGGTGAAGCAAATATCTGAACTCAAGTCTGTTTAGCTCTAAACCACATGATCTTAACCATAATTATCCTGCTTTCTATATTAATAGCATCCTAATATTTTTACACATAAACTGTATGCTGCATGCTTAACTGGTTTTTACTATACCTAATTTGTATTGTTAGGGAAACTGATTTAGGTAGGTACCAATAAGTGGTAGAACCAATATTTGAGCCCAATTCTGTCAGACGTCAAAGCCAACTGTGGCACCATTTAAACGTCCAATGCGCAGAGGCAGGTTGGAATGGGGAAAAAGGACAAGGCTGCAAACAGCACCGAGGGGTACGGAGGCTTGGTGTTGGCTGAGCCAAGGCAGAACTGGCCCTGCTGGGAGAGTAGTGGAGACAATGGCAGCATTACAGTGGTGGTGGCTGCAGGCTGAAGCAGATCAGCAGAGATTCTGTGTCTCGTGATTGGCCTTGGGACCCCCCAAGAAGCAAAGAGACATTCCACACCATTGAGGGGCTGCAGTGAGAAAGGGGCTAGAGCAGAGCCAATTGGAATCAACAGCAAGAAATTATGACCAGGCAACAGCTTGAGGCTAGGGGGAGGATCAAAGCAAAGCCAGAGAGGCAGCTTTTGGGGCACATGGGGCATGTGGGGTAGAGAGGAGGTTGGTGAGGCACCAGGCAGTGTCTAGACCCAGCAGCCACAAGGCAGTGGCCCATGAACTTCATGATATCCAAAGTCTGCCTCCAACGAAACATAAACCAGTAAGTCTGATTAAAAGCACAGACAGGAGATATGACCCAGCAATTCCCATATTGGGAATATACCTGGAGGAGCTCAAGTCATCCTATCATAAAGATACCTGTACACACATATTTGTTGCAGCTCTATTCACAGTAGCATAAACATGGAACCAACCATACTACCCATCGAAGCTGGACTGTATAAAAAAATGTGGTACATATATACAATGGAATATTACGCAGCCATAAAGGACAAACACATGAACTTTGAAACAACTTGGATGGATTTAGAGTCTATCATACTCAGTGATCTATCACAGAAACAAAGAACAAAGTACAGTATGTTCTCACTCATAAGCAGACCTTGAACAATTATCATAATACTATAAGAAAGGGATTGGCAGTAGTGGGAAACTGCCAGGAAAGGGGGGGTAGGATTGGTAGTTGAGGGAAACTGCCAGGGAAGGGAGGAGCAACCTCATCAACAAGAGTACCTGCATAATGAACATTTGTATACCTAACCGGAATGTACCCCACATCTTTAAAATAAAAAAAAAATTTTAATTAAAATTTTTTTTAAGAAACTGAGGCAGGATAAAGAAAGTGTCAAGACCCAGAAAATCTGAGTAAGAGCTCGAACTAAGGAGGCTCTGGACAAGAATGTAACCCCCAACTCCCCAACAGTAACCACGGTCTGAGAGGAAGAGACTCCTTGGCCCAAGGTCCGCCCCAGGTTGTCTCCAAGCAGGCAAGAATGACAGTGAGCTGGGTCCGACATAGAATCAGATGTGTTACCAGAAAGCTCAATAAAAGCAGGGGAGGGCATCATGCTTTTACTCAGCTATCAATTCTCTGAAAGGTCATTATCTTGGACATACCTGGAGAATTTAAATACCCAATGATACACAAAAGGCTGCCTGGGCTGCAAATGAGAATAGCGTGGAATGTTAATTTCAGTACTTTTGCCAAAACTCACATATTAATGGTGATGTGTCTTAGGTATTATGATGCATGATCTAGAGCCCAGGAGATGCACACAGTCTGGGAATAAGCCATGGAGAAAATCTCTATGCTTTCTTTCCCCTATTCAGATGACTTCATTCTGACATTCAGCCCAGCCTCTATCCTTCCCTGCTCTCTCCAACACCCAACCTTCAGTCTTCCCCTCCTACTTCTGATTAGACATCAAGATTTGAGTATTCAGGTGTGTAAAGCAAGCACTCTAGGAACCTATAGTTGAAGGAAAGAGAAAAGAGCAAGAAGGCAGTATCAGCCTTTGCCGTGCTAAGCTATGGTATAGCCATGTGTTCTTTGAGCTATGGCCAGGTCATGTTATCCTAAGTTTTGGCCCCTCCCCTACCTTTGGGAGGTGAATCTCTCTCTCTCTCTCTCTCTCTCTCTCTCTCTCTCTCTCTCTCTTTCAATCTCTCTCTCACTCTCGCTCTCTCACTTGCTTTCTAAATAAACTATATTTTCCAATTTAACTTTTGAGCAATTCTTTGCATCTTTCACACAGCACCTATTGCAGACCATACACCCCACATTCGGCTTACCTAACATTTGGAGTCCCACTGGGATATAGTTTAACCTAACAATGCCTCGAAGTGAAATAAAGTGGAAATAAAAATAAATAGGAGCCAGGCACGGTGGCTCAAGCTTAATCCCAGCACTTTGGGAGGCTGAGGCGAGAGAATTGCCTGAGCACAGGGTTCGAGACCAGCCTAAGCAACTTGGTGAGACCTGGTCTCTACAATAAAAAAAAAAAGAAGGCAGTATCCTATGGTCCAAGGCAATGGCCTGAAAGGCAGTGTGAAGGATGCAGGTGAAGAGTGTGTGGACACTGGCCCCGTCAAGGGCTGATAGTCCTCTGCTTCAGCAGCAGGCATGGGACTTCTGAATTATAAATCAGCATTTATCCTGATTGCCTGGATATCTAGAAGATTGATTAGACAGAAAAAAAAAGAAAGATATTGCCACTGGCATTTAGGAAACTTCAGTCTTGTAAGCTTTTATGCATTTATACCCTCAAAAACTTGTCTTAGAACTGGGGCCCAAAGTCAGAGCAAGGCAGAGGACTGGGCATCCCTGGGGGTGAAAAACTCTCTCCTCCCACTGGCTTTGCATGTGCCCCTTCCCAAACGATACAAGAAAGTTCAAGGAAGCTCAGAGGAAGGGCTTAACCATAGCTCACCCCAGTGACCAGAACACTATCCAGCACTGCAGAAGTTACAAATGCTATCCCAGTCATGATCCCTTGGGATCACTGGAGGCCAAACATCTGGAAAGAATAACAGTAATACCTTATTATCATGAAATCTAAAATACCACCAACTGTGAAATGCATTCTCATTTCAGCGATCAAACAAGAAAGGTCTACGGTGGTTATAAAATGATATTCATTGTCAAATGCATTCTAACTTCAGAGATGCTAAAATAGAAAAAAAAAGTGCATCTTGAAATCAGTGAAATTCAGCAATACCTCCTATGACTGGCATTATTAAAGTTCAAGATATTCCTGTGGAATGATACCTCCATACCCTCTAAAGTTAGGTAAGACCACGTGACTGGTTTTGACTGGTGAAATGTGAGCAGAAACGAATGTCACTTCTAGGCCAACATATGCAATTGTCAATGTCTGACTCTCCCGAACTCTGCTCTCCTGCAGCAGTAATCATGGAAGCACATGGCTGTTGCACATGGAGCATGCAGCATTACGGGAAGATGGAATCTACATCAGTCTGGATCTCTGAAAACTTCAGTGAGAAGAGTTCTCCTTCCAATTCAACTCATTTTGAACATGTAATGCAAGCACAAAATACAATTTTGTTGTTTTAAGAAACTGAAATCCTGAGGCTGTTTGTCACTGCAGCATAACCTAGCTTCTCCTGACTGACATGCCATCTTATGTTTGAATAAGGCATTATTACTTCATGTCTTCATAATTACACAATAGGGCAGGCAAAGGATACACTAGTCCCATTTTAAAGATAAAGACATTGAGGCACAAAAAGATGAACTGAATTGCCCAAAGTCACATTGCTAGCATGGAATGTGTTCGGGACTAGGATTCATATTCTCTAACAACAAAAAAATGAGTCTCACAGACGGTGTCCCTGTCTGTCTCTATCCTCTCTCCAGCGGCTTCAATTCCTTGCTCCACTGCTCATATGAATCCATACATATACATACTTACCTTCTTTGGGCAAGCAAATTTTGACACCCAATCTATCTCTTTCCTTGAAGCAGAAGCAAAACATTCAAGAAACTGGTCGACAACAGAGTTTAAGACTTAGAATAAGGTGACAACTCAGGCATGGCTGCAGTGCCAAAGTAATGAATGTGTAGCTGAACCATGAGTTGTTAAGTTGTAGAAAGACATTGAGATGAATGCCAGGATGCAGAGTGTTTTCACAATCAGTGAGTAAAGTAAGGCATAAAGGGAGAGAGAGAATATAACGTTTTGCACTTCACTTCAGTTTCCTGATCATACTCTATGTTCTGAGCAAATTTAGACACCATCGCTGTTTGCTATAAAACTGACAGCAATCACGTGAACACATCTAGGAGATTCTATTCTCTTACAAAGACACACAAGGCAAGAGATTTCCTCAACATGAATAAGTAGCCTCCTGGGGTTCCTGACCACACCACTCACACAGATTACATTCTTTGCTTTGAACCCAAATTTTATAGACAAAAGTGATTTCCCTGAAACAATGCTGTGATTTCATTTCTCAGCTAGGGAAAGGAGCTTACCTAGAGTCAATTCCTAAGATCAAAATACAAAACAACCAGCTGGTGTCAGCAACTGGCTTTAGCAGTTTGCCCTTGGTGTGTCCCCCATGCAACCTGATATTTAAAATCGAGAAAAGAAAATGAGCTGTATCACTTGCCCCATTTTAGGGCAATTCTCAGAGCTATTCCTCTTTCCCATCATACTCTCTCCTTTAATATACTCCAAGCCCTGAGCACAGTGCCTTCCCAGGGCAGTGGTTTCACTCACAGTCCACGCTTGGTTAAGCACCAAATGTGTTTATGAAACTGTCAGTGTGAAACTGTCCCTAGGACAGGCATGTTAGGAGCCAGAATTGTGAGCATGACCCTGTCAACTCCTCTGAAATTCTGAGCAAAAAAGAATGCTTATAAAATTACTAAGTCCCCATTTCCCTTATCTAACGCCCCAACAACTGTGGCTGCCTTCAGTAATTCAGTAAGCTAACCTCCCCACTGTATAGACATCAGTGTACAAGTTTTATATACCCTCCCCAGGATGAGTCCACAGAATTTTGCTAATGCTAAGCATTTTCTTCTTAGAAGGGTAGCATTTTTTAAATTATTTGTTGGCAAGATAGTGAATCTGATCACCAGAGAGAACCAGAGGGATTCTCTGGGATTATAAGAGTGGATATTCATGTTGTTTTGTGTAGTTAATATCCAATGAGGCAGAAAACTACCTAAGAAGATTCTGTGCCCCTTTCCTCTTAGACAAAGCGCTATTTTCCACACAGGATTTTGGTTATCAGTCCTTTAGGAAGAGCCCTAGACAGTGTGCAACTACAGAATCCTTCAACAATGGTTCTTAACCTCTTGAGGGTTTCCAGCCTCTTCAAAAATTAGATCCTCTCTCCCGTAAAATGTACACAGGCCTACAGAAAGACTGTTTGTTTTCAGGATATTCACATTCCACTAGAGCCCATTCATTTCTTCTCTGCTTTGACCCCAGCCCTACACCTCCCTCCTCACAAAAGCAGATGTTCACATGACAGGTGCCCACTCACTCCATCTGATAATTTTGCCCCCTTTCTCCCAAAGGAGTTTGTTACCCACCCCCAACCAAGGGCACCCTCTTTAATTCCTCTGAAACTCTGTTCTTCAAAAACTGGGAACTACAATATGTGCCCACCCACCTCAAGAAAAATCATGCAAATCAAAGAAGGTAAGAGACATAAATACACTCTGAATTGCACATCTATGCAATATTGGTGATGAGTGCGTGTGTCAGCTATGATGGGCTCTGTCCATTCTGTTTCTGGCCTCTTCCTTCTATGTTTTCTGAACACACCAGATTGTTGATTTGCTTTCTTCCTGAGGTCTTCTGGGGTTCACAGTGCCTATTCGTGCCTTTGTAAATGAGGATGTGTGTGAGGGGAACTGCAAGACTGTCAATTCTTTAATGACAGCATATTGGCACTCGGGGAACATCCAAACGTTGCTGCAATCCCAGTAATTCAGAGGCCTCCATAAATCACCCTGATGAGAAAGAAAAGCTAAAGCAGGATATTGCTTTCTGCCACCTCGAAGAGATAATGAATGGTCTAAAGGCATTATTTAAGGGTGGCCTAGTTTTCCAATAACCTATCCCTCAATAGCAGCAACCCAAGCTGTATACCAGAGACCTCAAGCTTAGGACACAGGAAAAAATTAATTTGGTAATGAAAATATTATCCTACACCTGTCTTATCCTTTTTTGCATGTGGCCTGCTTTAATAGGCTAAGAATATTTATTTTCACAAATTTATCTGTTAGGGTAGACTAACTGCTGTAGCAAGTACACACAAAGATGTATATAACAAGCTCATATGCAATAGAAGCCTATACCTTCCTCAAAGAAACTGTTCAGGGCTTTTCCTGTGTAGTTTCATAAAATTGTACACAGGGCTCCAAACTGATGGAGGGTCTGCCATCCTCAACACGTGGCATGCAATGTTGTCCTGGCATCAACATGTTGTGGGCAGGGAGGTAAACAGTAGATAGGATTAGGTTTAGGAGATTGAAGGGGGAAGACCAGGGAGTGAGGCATAACTCTTCCTCTTGAATTCCATCAGTTACACTGAATTAAAGGGGAAACTGAAAAATGTAATCTAGCTATATACCTAGGAAAAAGAGGAAGTGGACTTTCATGAGTATCTACACCTCTTTTCTTACAAGTTATTTTTTAAAAGAATTATTTTTGAAATCAATTTCTGACCAATATTTGGGTGAACAAACTTAGCTGATTAAACTATTCATACAACATTCGCTTGAGCCTCTACTCTGTGGTGAGCACTCTATAGGCACTGAGGACATAGCAGTTTTGTTTTAAATATCAAAATATTTGTCATCATAAAGTTTATATTTGAATAGGGACAGACAGACGCCAAACAAGAAAAGTAAGTAAAATATATAGAATATTAGTGATAAATATTTTTTAAAACAACAGGGTAGGAAATAAGATAGAGAATGTCAGGGAAAGGTGGTTTGCAACTTCAGATAGGGTCACCAGGGAAGATGTTAATATTAATGTCACCTGCTGTGGACCGAATTGTGTTCCCTAAAAGTCATGTATTGAAGCCCTGACCCCCAACATTACTATATTTGGAGATAAAATCATTAGGATGTAATTAAAGTTAAATGAAATCATAGGAATAGGGCCCTAATCCTATAGGAATACTGCCATATAAGAAGAGGGAGTGACAAAAATAATTCTGCTTGACTTCTGGTTTCAGCTCCAACATGTGAACAGGTTGCACGCTTTACTCCCATTCTTACAATAAGAAAAAAAAAACTAAACAAACTGAAAATCTGTGACTTTTCTTGGACCCCTCAGAAGATAGAAGTTGTAAGACAAACCACTACCCTGAAATCTAGAGGGACAGGTGAATACAGACTTCACAATCTGGATCTGTTTACCTGGAGCAGAAGCCATAAACTAGTAGGAATACTTGATAAATTGCTGGAGGCTGAGTGTGTACTGACTTGAGAATGAGAAACTCCTAAGGGCTATAGTCTTCAGAGGGCCCTACACTTTCACCATTTTATTCCCAGAGACCCCACTTTATAGAGCCAAGAAAGATACCCTTGGGTCTGTTAAGGGAAGAGGAGAAACTACCATTGTGAAGTATAATTAGAGAACTCTCCATCTCAAGGTCTAATCTTCAGAGTAAAGCACTATACCAGAGCCTTATTCCATCTGGAAGAAGGGCATATCCCCAACTTCAGTCTTCTCTAGCCTTTGGTAGGGAAAAACTGCTGAGAAACACTTGTGACGGTCACAAACTAGAAACACAAGACTACTAAAAGACTAAGATTTAATCATAAAAATGTTGAACACTTCCCTGCCCACATACTTTACCACAATACCAATAGAGTTCTGGTATAATAACAGTGGATTACAGATGGAAAAGCTGCAATATGCAGTCTTTATTTAATGAGAACGTATTAGGGAAGCCCAGTGGAAGCCCAAGGGAGACCAAAACAGGGACACAAGAGAAATGTTAAGCCTTTGGAACCTACAGCTAAAAAAAAAAAAAAAAAAAATTAATCACGGCCCAACTCCTAGCTAAAGAAAACCTCAATCTAAAACCTCACACTAAAGGCCCGCTTACTTCAGTTCCTATTACCAATACATCATGTCTAGCATTCAAAAAGAAATTACAAGAACTGCTAAAAGGCAAGGAAAAAAATAGTCCGAAAGTAGTCAGAACCAGACTCAGATACAGCATAGATTTTGAATTATTAGACAGAGAAGTTAAAATTACTAAGACTAATAAGTGCTCAACTGTAAGTAGTACCCCAAAAGCAAGACAAAGGGGTGGTATAAGCAGAAATGGAAACTCTGAAACTCAAAGATTAATGCTATAAGTCAAAAACACTGTAACAGAAATAAAGCATACCTTTGATGAGCTCATCAGTAGACTAGATATAGCTAAAGAAAGAATCAGTGAACTTGAAACATGTCAGTATTTCAATGTCAGTAATCAATATGAACTTGAAATACATCAGTAATCAATAAATTTGAAACATGTTTCCCAAACTAAAATCCAATGATAAAAAGAGTGAAAAAATATAACATGCTAGATCTATTTCAAAAGGCGTAACTGTTGTGTAATTGGAATAAAAGAAGAGGAAGAAAGATAAAGCAAAATAAATATTTAAAGTAATAAGGACTGAGGATTTTCCACAATTAGTGACAGAAACCAAATCACAGATACAGGAAGCTTAGGGAACAACAAGCAGCATAAATATCAAAATATCTGCTCTTAGGCATGTCATAATCGAACTGCAAAAAAAACAAAAACAAAGAAAAAGTCTCGAAAAATGACAGGGGGAAGAAACCTTACCTACAGAGAAATAAAAATAAAAATTACAATATACTTCTCATCAGAGACTACCCAAGTAAAAAGAGAATAACTGAAATATGTAAAGAGAAAGAGAAAATCACCCACCTAGAATTTACAGTGAAATTATCCTTTAAAAATGAAGAAGAAATACTTTTTATACAACAAAATATGAGAGAGTTAAATGTCAGCTGACCTGCCCTTCAAGAAATGTAATGGAAGTTCTTCAGGGAGAAGAAAAATAACATAGGTCAGAAACTCAGATCTGGTGAGAAGGTATGTGAAAGAAGGAAAAAGTTAAGGTAAAATTTGTACTCCCAATTGATCTAAAACTGTTTGCTTAAAGTAATAGGAGTAACAATTTATTGGGTGATTATAATATATGGACAAATAAAATTAATTATAGCACTATCTTATAAAGTAGGGAGGAATTGGAACTACTCTGTTATAAATTACCTGTACTGCATATGGTGTAGTATAGTGGTCTTTGAAAGTGGACTTAGATTAGTTATTAAGCTATGTTGAAAACTCTAGGGCAACCACTAGATTTTTTTAAAAAGAAGTATAATTGAGAAAAAAGAAGAGAAAAGTTTATTTAGGAGGTCATGGTGTCTTAGGACAAAATTAGACTGTGTTAAAAGAATCTAATTGTATTATAAAACAACTCCGCTGAAGGGAGTGGAGGGAAAGTAAGTAACTAAATAATTCTGGAAGAGAAGGAAGTCTGTAAGACTAAATGCAACAAGAATTTTACATAAGTATTGCATAAGCACTGTACTCTAGTTGATAAAGTGTTAGAGGCAGCAGGAGCCTTTTCTGGTTGCAGTGCCAAATGAAAAAGGAGGTAGGGAATGGGGTCAACAGCTCCCGAACACATCCTAGTGGTCTCAGGGTCAACAGCCCTTCCTGATCCCTAACGCTCAGTGGGCCTCCATGGCCAGCTCCCAACAATAAAGTTGTTTCTTATGGAGGTATGAGTTAACAATTCTGATACCACTATACGTATACACTGGGATTAAGAAGTTAAGTCAATGGTTGGTGAGTAGTGAGCCAGGTTTCTCACTGCTGGAGTGGAAAGTTACAGACAAGCAAGAGAAGGAGGTTGAAATGATCCACGTGGATTTGAGTTGGAGACATGTAGATAGAGATGAATGTCTACAGAAATATTTGCATGTAAATATTTAAGGATATGTGTCAATACACAAGGTAGCATACAAATATACATTTTCTTGCTCTGCTATCTGAGAAGACTGAGAAGCAACACCACCCCAGAAGCAACCAGCACAGCTATCACCAGATATTTGTGTCTACTACCATTTTCCAATAAAAAGAAGCAAAGCTTCTTGGGAAAATGGATAACTCTAGGACTGAGAAAGAAAATACACAAGATCAGCCTGGAATATTTTGTTGTGCTAGAAAGTAAGACAGTTTTTTAAAAAAGAGGAAGAAGGAGGCAGAGGAGGAGGAGGAAGCAAGGGGGGGAGGGAGGAAGAGAAGGAAGGAAGGAAGGGAGGGAGGGAGAGAGTTAGGAAGAGAGAAAGAAAGAAAGAAAGAAAGAAAGAAAGAAAGAAAGAAAAGAAAAGAAAAGAAAAGAAAAGAAAAAGAAAAGAAAAAGAAGAAACTCACATGAAGGATCATGTCAAAAGACCTAGGAGCTTACTGAAAAAACTCCCAATGGCCATAGCTGGAACAATTTGAGCAACAAAATAAAGTAGTAGTATTGGATTATAACGAAACATATAAAATAAATATTCCTTAGCCTATATTAATAGAAATAAATAAATAAATAACTAAATAAATGTGGAAAGGAAGCTAATTTCCCATTGATAATATTCCAAATAATTTATGTGGATACTCTCTCTCAAGGAAGTGGAGTATAACTCCCCATTCTCTTTATTATTATTATTTAGATTCAGAGAGTGCACGTGCAGGTTTGTCATGTGAGTATATTGCATAATGGTGAGGTTTGGGCCTCTATTGAAGATATCACTCAAACAGTGAGTATGGTACCCAACAGGTAGTTTTTCAACTCTTCCCCCATCCCTCCGTCTCCCCTTGCGGAAGCCCCAGTGTCTGTTTTTCCCATCTTTATATCTGTGTGTACCCAGTGTTTAGCTCCCACTTATAAGTGAGAATAGGTGGTCTTTGGTTTTCTATTTCTGTCTTAATTCACTTAAATCATGGCCTCCAGGTGCATCCATGTTGCTGCAAAAGACATGATTTCATTCTTTTTTAATGCCTGTGTAGTAGTTCTTAATGTATATGTACCATATTTTCTTTATTCAATCCACCAATGGTGGGCACCTAGGTTGATTCTATGCCTCTGCTATTGTGAATAGTGCTGTGATAAAATACAAGTGCAGTTATCTTTTTGGTAGAATGATTTATGGGTATATACCTAGTAATAGGTATTGCTGGGTCAAACGGTAAATCTATCTTTAGTTATTTGAGAAATCTCCAAACTGCTTTCCATGGGAGCTGAACTATTTTATATTCCCACCAAAAGTATATAAGCATTCTTTTTCTCAGCAACCTTGTCAACATCTGTTGCTTTTTGACTTATTAATAATTGCCATTCTGACTGGTGTAAGATGGTATCTCATTGATTAGCATTTCTCTGATGATTAGTGATGTTGAACATTTTTTCATATGCATGCTGGCTGCTTTTGTGTCTTTTCAGAAGTGTTTGTTCATGTCCTTTGCCCACTTTTTAATGGGGTTATTAGTTGGTTTGTTTGCTTTTTTCTTGTCAGCGTATTTAAATTCCTTATAGATTCTGGATATTAGCTGTTTTTCAGATGCATAGTTTGTATCTATTTTCACTCATTCTGTAGGTTGTCTATTTTGGTTTTTGATAGTTTTGTTGGCTGTGCAGAAGCCCTTTAGTTTGATTAGGTCCCAATTGTCAATTTTTGGTTTTGCTGTGGTTGTATTTGAAGACTTAGTCATAAATTCTTCACTAGGCCAATGTCCAAAAGAGTATTTCCAGGTTTTCTTATAGAATTTTTATAGTGCGAGGTCTTACATTTAAGTCTTTAATGCATCTTAAATAAAAATTTGTTAATGGTGAGAGGAAGGGGTCCAGTTTCGCTCTTCTGCATACGGTTAGCCAGTTTTCCCAGCATCATTTATTGAATAAGGTGTCATTTCCTCGTTGTTTATTTTTGTCAACTTTGTTGAAGGTCAGTTGGTTGTAGCTGAGTGGATTTATTTCTGTGTTCTCTATCCTGATCCATTGGTCTATGTGTCTATTTTTGTACCAGTAATATGCTGTTTTGGCTACAGTAGCCATATAGTAAAGTTTGAAGTCAGATAATTTGATGCTTCCAACTTTTGTTATTTTTGCTTAGGATTGCTTTTGTGCTTTTTTGGTTCCATATGAATTTTAAAACAGTCTTTTTCTAATTCTCTGATAAATGATGCTGGTAATTTGATAGGAATTGTATTGAATCTGTAGATAACTTCGGGCAGTATGGACATTTTAACAATATTGGTTCTTCCAACCCATGTAACTCCACAATTTTTTTTTGAGTCGGAGTCTCACTCTTGTTACCCAGGCTGGAATGCAGAGGCATGCTCACGGCCACCGCAACCTTGACCTGCTGAGTTTGGGCTATCCTTCTACCTCAGCCTTCCAAGTAGTTGGAACTACAGACACATGCCACCATGCCAGCTAGTTTTTTTGTGATTTATTGTAGAGATGAAGTCTCACAAAATTGCCCAGGCTGGCCTCGAACCTATGGGTTCAGGCATTTCTCTTTCCTGGGCCTCCCAAAGTGCTGGGATTACAGGTTGAATGGACCAACTCCCCATTCTTTAACTCTGGGCCACACACAATACCTTCCTTTGAAAGAGTACAGTATGAAAGTGAGGGGGAAACGCAACCTTACAGAGAAAATCTGACTAGTCCTACCTCATCCACAAGATCAACATTAACATCAACAGTAATAATTCAAATTAATAGATACATCCTTTATATGATATTAGGAGGCTAATACCTTACCTCTGAAGTCTTCCTCCCAAAAAACTCATTACCCCCAGTCTAGTCATGAGAAAAACATCAGACAAATTTCAGCACGGGGCACTCTGCAAAATACCTGACAAGTATTCCTCAAAACTGCCAAAGTCATCAAAAACAAGGAAAGTCTGAGAAACTATCACAGGCAAGAAGAGCTTAAGGAGACATGATGTCTAAACCGTAGTATGATAATCCTATGTGGGATCCTGGAACAAAAAAAGATATTAGGTAAAAACTAAACAAATTTGAATAATTTTTGGATTTTAGTTAATAATAATGTGTCAATATGGTTCATTAGTTAAAACAAATTGTACCATAGCATAACGTAAGATGTTAATGATAGAGAAAACTGAGTGCAGAGCACATTAGAACTCTTTACTATTTCCCTGTAAATCTGTAAACCACTCTAACCAATAATGTTTAATTTTTAAAATAATCATACAGATTCATTCTGGGTGACATATGCCTACTCTGCTTATTTAACAAGGTTTTCATTTTTGCACGTTTGTAAAATAGCATGAGGTGGGGAAGAAGAGAAGGAAGAATCTGAAATCAGCGAACATAGCTAAGACTTACTCATTATATTCAGTTTTCAACATACCAAGGAATTAACTCTCTTGACTACATAACAAGTATTAGTATATCAAGCAATAGCTCACAGTTAGAACAAGTATTATGTCTGAAAGTCAGACTCTTGCCTCTAGTTTATTTTGATGAAGTCCTGTTCTTTTTATACCACTGGAAAGGCAGCTTCCCACTGGCATCTACTCTGGCACAATCTATTGATGTCTTGCTCTTTTTATACAGCAAAAATGAAATTCCATAGGGTGAAGTGGCTGGTAGACACCAGATCTTTTTCTTTTATTGTTTCTTTTATTTCTTGTAATTGTGTTATATTGTTTTATTATTTTGTTTATATTGTTTTGTTATATTATTTTTATAATTTTGTTATATTGTTATTTTGTCAGTTATGAATCTTTCAACTGAAATAAAATAAAACAACTCAGTAAACAGAAATGTTTTTAAAAATGAGGACTTTTTTCACCCATATAGCTGAGAAGTCCAGAAGTACATCTGGTCAAGTGTCATTGCATTTATGAGTCCAAATAATATCACCGGAACCCAGTGGTTCTCCATCCCTTGGTTCTTTGCCTTCTGGCTCCATTTTCAGATTCTACATAGGAGCCCCAAGCAACTGTAACTCACAACAACCCAAGTTCAAATTTAACACCTGGAGAGCTTCACTTTCATCTCACAGTTACAGAGAATGTCCCATTACATTTTCTGGCTCCAAATGAGTCCATCTCAGAAACAAATACTGTGCCCAAAAATATGATGACTGTTTGAACCCATGACTCTCCTAAAGCTAGAAGCACATGAACAATAATTCAGGGAGAAAATAGTTCTCCCAAAAGAAATATGGAATACAACTAAGTAGAGCATGGAGAATGGATGCAGAGTAGGCAATAACAAAGCAAAGCGTGTTCATTCTGGGAAAATTAACAATTATATCTGATGAACATGAAGAATCTTCCTAACACCACTCGTTTTCAGGGCCAAGCACTTTCTTGGAGCAAATCCTCCCAGATACCATCCTGTCTGCAGGCTCCAGTGGTGTAGTTGATGGGTCTGCCACATTCAAAACCATTCTCCATTATTTCTGCCTCACCCACACACTGTCTTGCTCTACCCTTCTTGTCTGTTTCAACCCACACACTTCTGTATCATTCATGTCGTGTGCATTGATGAGGAGTGAGAAGAAAGATAATCCCTCACCATTAAGAATTCATGCTAAAATATTTTTGTGGGCTTTTAGCATCAGAGAAACCAAGGGGAATTCAAAAGCCACATGCTGGAAAACATGAGTTTCGATCCAGTTTTGACACACCTTACTTGTGTGTTTTTTGAAGTCACTTGACCTCCTCTCTGCGTTCATTCTTTTCTGTAAAATGAGGAAGTTAGGCTAGATTTGTAAAGACCTGCAGACTCAAACCAGAAATAATGACAAATCAACTCAGATAAAACAAACAAGCCACTCTCTAAAACTCTCTTTTCACTTCCCCAGGGCAGTTCTTTTTCTATTCACAGACGGGAAACGGTATTAAACAACATAATGTCTAGCATACGCTCCTCGAGGGCCATGTCCAGTTCATATTATGATAGCTTCCTCACCCCAGCAACTAGCCCAGTGCCATAATGGGCATTAGATAACTGTTGAAGGGTTAAATAAGGATAGGGAGTGGAACCAAAGGAAAAGGGAAAAAAGAATCATAATAATATTACTTATAATATTATAAGTAATAACTAATATATGACTGACAAGTGTTCCTGCCCCCTGCTAGTGACTGGACCAGCAGGTAGCACTTGGGCTGGCATCATAGCAGACACCCAGAGAGGTCTCCTCCCCTTGGTAATAGAAGCTATGTTCCTCACAGACTGCTGAAGGTAGCCAAAGTCTCGGACATCAGATAGGCTGCTGGGAAAGAAAAGAAAGACTGAACCACAGGAATCAGATTTCAATTCCTACCATGGACAGGAGACAGGAGGGTTGGAAACCCAAGTTTCATCTGTCAGAGCACCTAGACAGTGAGAGTGCTGTGATGGTTTCCTGTTTCACCCGATTTCCCCTACACTTTCCCACCACTGACCCAGAAGTGATACTAATAAATAGTCATTTAACAAGCACAGGTCTCTCGCCTGGCCATCTTCCTGGTCACCCAGGTTCCCAAGAAACTTCAAGGCTAAGCTAGCCATGGTCTGTCTCAGTCTCAACCATCGCATCCTCTAAGTTGCTAAATCCTGTATCTTCTTCTTCAGCAATATTTCCTACATGTATTTCCTCCCTTGCATCTAGCCT
This sequence comes from Tarsius wallacei, assembly GCA_963574415.1. Classification (NCBI taxonomy): domain Eukaryota; kingdom Metazoa; phylum Chordata; class Mammalia; order Primates; family Tarsiidae; genus Tarsius; species Tarsius wallacei. The sequence goes on from CAUYQG010193802.1 coordinate 30,712, forward strand.
CCCTAGTTAAGGTCCTCATCCTTTCTCTTCTAGGGTATTTTAGTCTCCCTTCTCATAAGCCCGCAGATATACAAAGGCCAGAATTTTCATTCTAAAGCAATCCCATCATTGTCACTCACTGGTTAATACTGTTGGCACGTTCATTCCCTCCAAATCTCATGTTGAAATGTGGTCACCAATGTCAGAAATGGGACATAATGGGAGGTGTTTGAGTCATGGGAACAGATCCCTCATGAATGGGTTGGCACCATTCTCACAGGCTTGAGTGAATTCACACTCTTAGATCCCATGAGACCTGGCTATTAAAGAGTCTGGCACCTCCTCTTTTCTCTCTTTCTTTTGCCCTGACCTTGTGACACTGGCTTCCCTTCTCCTTCCCCTGTGGGGAAGTTTTCTGATGCCCTCTCCAGCAGCAGATACTGGCACCAGGTTTTTTATACATCCTGCAACATTGTGAGCCAAATAAACTTCCTTTCTTTATAAATTACTCAGCCTCAGGTATTTCTTTATAGAAACACAAATGGACTAAGATACCTGCTTTTAAAAAATGGTTCCCAATTTTTTTCTTTTACAGAATAAAACTCTAGCAATGCATCCAGCATTCAGCGTCAACCTAATTGGACTCGGGATTTTTTTCCTAATGCCCTCCATTCAGCCTGTTCCTAGAAAGGCATCCTGACAAGATGACCTCACTGTGCCCTGTGCTCTCCAGCCATTAGGCCTGGACTTCTGCTCTTCCCTCCCACTAGAAAGTCATTCCACCTTCTCTGCTACTAATTCTATCCACCCAACTCATTTTCTCCAAAGCATCCAGATTTCTCCTGAGTCAATTTCATCTCATTCCCTTGTTTTTCTAATCATTGTTTTATGAATTTATATTATTTGTCTACCTACTTCCCTGCCATACTTGAGGAGAAAGGAACCATGTTGTCATGATTTTGTTGCGGTCATCTCAACCCTTGATGGTCCTGAAAGCATGAAGGAGCAAAGGATCTAACTCCATTCCAATTAGTTACACATACATTATCTTGTTTAACTCTTACATTTACCCTACAAAGAATTATTATCAGTGTTATCATGTCATTCACTTTACAAAAGAGAAAAGTGAGGCACAGATAAGTTCAATATCTAGCCCAAAGACATGCAGCTAGTGTGGTGAAGCCAGCCAGCTCCATCCATACATAGTTGCTAAGATAAATTTGTGTCCTAACACCATATGCACAGTTACAATTATTCACTTGCTTAATTTCATACAGATCAATTCCTGTAAGTTATTTGATGGTCGCTCCAACCTTTCTTTATTGCACCAGATTTTATTTGTGCTCTTTACTTTCCTGGTTTTCTACTCACATTCAAAATAGAAAACAAATTAGACATTATCCTAGGTTATCCCTATAAAAAAGATGTTATCCCAATTTTAAAAAGAGGCTGCCTTACATCTTTCCAAGATGTTTTCCCTCCTCCTCCCCCAACCTAAGCTGTCCAGCTCCACCAATACAGACAACCCTATACAGACAAAGACACAGAGACGGGATTCAAAGGAGCAGAAGTGTCCCATCAGGAGCCTTGCAGAGTATTCCGACAGATGGGTTCAAGGCCGATCCACAAAGTTCTAGGCCAGATTCTTTTGTTTCTACCAGTCCATCCATTGGCTTAGCTCAAACATAACACCAGACTTTTAAAAATATTATCAAATAATGGCATATTTTTCTTTTTTGTCACAACTTGCATTGAAATGGTCATGTTTTTTCTAGACCTACATGTGAGTGGATACACTGGAAATTCAACAAGCTGAACCTGTTTCTTTTGTGTGGGAAGCATTTCAATGAAATGAGAGAAACAAGCCCCATTAGCTTCAAGCACCAAGAAGAATACACAATGAAGGGTGGTTCTTCTCTGCTGGAACATTAATTAATCAGAGTTGACAAGGATACGTGGTCTCACAAGGTGCAAGGAGCAAGGGTCCCTGCTGGTTTCTGAACCAATCAGATCAAGTACCTATCCCTGCAGCCTGTTCAGGGGCAGTACACTTTCAGTTTCTCTGGGTGCTAACTCCCTTTGTAATGTTGCCATAGTAACATAAATGGTTTGGGTTTTGTTTTGTTTTGGTTGTTGTTGGTTTTTGTATTTTTTTTTTTTTCAGGTTTCCAGGTAAAGCATTTGAGGGAAAAATGCCTTGTTGTCATTACTGCATTGAAAAGACAAAAGAGTCCTTGGAAACAGGATGGCAATATTTTCTATTTGTGTAACCCCTTCTACAGTAAAGGACTTTGATGTGCAGTAGCCTCACAAAAAACCTGTGAGCAAATGCATGGCTTACCTCCATCTTACAAATTTTTACAAGCAAGAAAACCAAAAAACAAAGAGGAAGAATCATGGGAAATGCAGCATAAGGAAAGATTGGGGAAAAAAATGTAAGTGGCCCTGGATTCCAACCTAAGGCCATTAACACCGAACATATTATTTTATTCCTATATATCATTACTAAAAACACCAATAGAATACATGCTTTTTCTTACTTTTACATGCACTATCTCCGTTAATCCTTTTAACAATTCTGTGAGGTAAGCATTTGTAGCATTCCCCATTTCCAAAGGAAGAGACAATGGCATAGAGGAGTCAAAGACCACAGCCAAGGTCACAGAAGCTACAGGAGGCAGATGACCGTGGGCCACTCCAAGGACTATGGTGTGAAATGGGAAGCTTTGGGAATTTTTTGAGAAAGATGTGACAGGTCTTTTAAAAGGGTCAAACTGGCTGCTATGTTGGAAGAAAATTGGGAGTCAGCAGAAGAGATCATGAGCATGGTCAGATTCTGGCAAGATCTTAAAGATAAAGCCAATGACATTTCCTGACTGTTAAGACATGGAATGGGAAAGAAAAAAAATCAAGGATAACTTCAGGTTTTTTGGCTTAAAAGAATAGAATAATGAATCACTATCAACCAAGATCGGTGAAGGCTGCAGCTGTTGAAGGGTTGGCAGGAATCAGGGGGACAGAAATTCAGTTTTGGACAGTATGAGAAGATGGTTAGTCATCCAAGTAGAGATGCCAAGTAAGCAGTTGGATATAGGAATCTGTAGCATAAAAGAAAAGTCTGCACTGGACTTAAAAATTGTAGGGATGTCAGCATAGTTATAGTCATAAGAGATCACCAAGTATAAATGGAAAAGAGGAGAGGACCAAAGACTGAGCCCTGGGACACTCCAGTATTAAGAGATCAGAGAAAAGAGAAGGAACCAACAAAGGAGTCCAAGAAGGAGGGACCAGGAGAGTGTGGCATACTGGAAGCCGAGCAGAGAAAGCGTACCAAAGAGCACAGAATAAATATCTACATCAAATCCCTCTAACAGTTCAAGTAAGATGAAGACTGATAACTAACCATGAGCTACAACAACATGGAGGTCACATGCAACCTTGACAAGAGCTATTTCCATGGAGGGATTTGAGAACATCCTTGGTTAAGTCCATTTAAGAGAAATAAGGAAGAAATAAATTGCAGACAGTGAGCATAGATATTACTTTCTAGAGATTTTGTTGCAACCACTGCAAAGAAATGAGGTGTCCATTGGTGGAGAAAGTGTAGAAAAAAATTCCTTGTCTTAAGGTGGGAGGTTAATAGCATGTTCATAAGAATGATCCAGTAAAAAAACAAAAAGTCAATGATGTAAGAGAAAAGAAAGGGGTTGTCATAGTCATGCCTGAAAGAACAAGAGGAGGATGGCATCTAGTGCACACGTGGAGCAGGGATTGGCCTAGCAGGGAGGGACAGAATGGGCAGGTGCAGATGCTGGCAGGGAAGCATCTGCGGAAGCATCTCCCAAATGCTGTGATGCTCTCAATAAAGCAGAATGTGTGGTCACCAGCTTACAGCAATGTTAGAGGAGAAAATTTGGGATTTTTGAGGTGAGAGAGAGTCCAAGATAATTATCATCTGCAGTCAGGGAGGAAGAAAAGTGCTTTACTGATCTTTTTGTTTGTTTGATTGTTTTGTTTTGCCTTGCTCTGTTCTCTGAACTGGAATGTAGTGGCAGGATCATAGCTCACTGTAACCTTCAACTCTTGGGCTCAAACAATCCTCCCACCTCAGCTTTTCAAGTAGCTGAGACTACAAGTATATGCCACCATCCTCAGCTTATTTTTTATTTTTATTTTTATTTTTTATAGTGACATGGTCTTACCATATTGCCTAGGCTGATCTCAAACTCCTAGCCTCAAACAATCTTTCTGGCTCAGCCTCCCAAAGTGCTGGGATGAGCCAACATGCCCAGCCCTTTACTGATATTTTAGTTAAAATAATGCTTGTTTAATACCTGAAAGTCAAATGCAATAAAATTACTTTTATCCCAAGTGTGAAAGGAGAGAAGAGCACATATTATTGTGTTAAAAGAGATAGCTATGCCATTACAAGATATCGTCTCATGTAGCACCTTTTTTAGGGAACAAGTTTCTTTTTTTAGGAGACAAGTTTCTTTGAAATACTTCCAAGTAAGGAGCTTCCTAACTATTGCCTTATGCATGGTACAATAAAAGGATAGGACATCAGCTTTGAAAGATAAAAAGTAAACCTTTCTCCAGATGTTTTTATTTAAGGCCCAATCGTGCCTTTTCCTCCTGTCACTGTGATAGTAGTAGCTAGAGCCAGGATAGAGTTAGAATTTTAAAATGTTAAGGCAAACCATCGCTATAAAAAGCAAATTTTAAAAAGCAGAGTTAACTTAAAAGGCTAGTGTCAGAAATCATTTGGTCAGGAATAGGGTTACTGAAAAGTAGTACAGTAGTTAGAAAACCAGAGACAGTTCGCCATAGTAAGATACTGAACAGCAGAAGATATTGTCTGGGAGTGAAAGGGGTTACCCCACCAACTGGAACAGAGTAACAGATGCCTATAGGAAGAGAGTTTCCCAGTTGACCAGAGTAGCTTAACTTTACCATAGCCTAAAACTTGACCTTTTCACCTGTAACTAACCTGCCCATTTCCTCTGTGAGTTTTGAATATTACTGAACCACAAACCAGGGAATTTTCACAGCCTTCAGCATGCAGGGTCCTGGTGGTCTAATAGTCACCGTCTGAAGACATTGAAACAATGACCTAGCCGGGCTCGGTGGCTCAGCCTGTAATCCCACGCCTGGGGAGGCTGAGGTGAGTGGATTGCCTGAGCCGGCGGGTTCGAGACCCGCCTGGGCAAGCGAGACCTCATCTCTACAATAAATCAAAAAATCAGCTGGGC
>CAUYQG010193804.1:0-10974 GCA_963574415.1 Tarsius wallacei
CAAAAATTAGCCTGGCGTGGTGGCGCACGCCTGTAGTTCCAGCTACTTGGAAGGCTGAGGCGGAAGGATCGCCGGAGCCCAGCAGGTCGAGGCTGCGGTGGCCGGGAGCGGCCACTGCACTCCAGTCTGGGCGACAGAGTGAGACTCCAACTCTAAAAAAAAAAAAAGAAAAAAGAAATAGCAAAAAGGAGTTGTATGTCAGAAGAGAATAGAGAAATTGATTTTTCAAAATGAATAAATAAAGTTATGTTTTCCAAGTGATACAAACAGATTGAGAGTAAAAGTATGATTAGAAAAGGTAGGCACAATTTTGGATAAGCTTGGACCACCAGCAGGGATATTGCCATATCATTCTAGGCACACTATGCGACACTCTTCAGGAGACGATGTGCATCTTATATTATCTGAAAACAACAGGATGGCATGGAGACTCCCAGCTGTTGTTTCACTTAAATTAAAATGGTGTGTGTGTGTTTGCGTGTGTCTAACAGGTACAGATCAACAACCTTTTTTTTAATCTTTCACTTTGCCATATTTATCAGTCTTTGAGTTAAAAGTTCTAGTTCACATGTAAACGTACAACATAGAAGCCCAAATTTGAATCAACGTCACATTACTTGATGAACTAAATATATTTCAATATTTGTCAGGCCCTAGTTGGCTAGCTAATATTCAAATCAAAATCAGAATGCTCATGAAAACCAAATGCAATCTAAAGAGCAACATCATAATCCTATGAAATTGTCTCTGATTTTTTAATTGTAAAATTATGTTATTTTATTAGAATAATAAATAATTCATAAGGTACATATAGGATGAAAATAAGATCTGTACCTCTGCAGTTACAAAAAGCCACACATAAAGTTAGAGCTTAATTATCTTAGCCACAGTTTTCTCTACATTTGTTGATCTGATCAGCTATGGTCTTTAATCTACATATATGTTTGGCATCATTTGTGAATGCTTTATGACCTACTCCAGAGTCTTAAGTTGGTTTTATATGTTCTATACAACTCTTCTGCATGAAATTGTTTGTGATAGACCTAAAATCATTCTTACACTAATATCCTTGTATTATCATTCCGGTGTCGAAGCATAATGTTTTTTGTCACCATTAAGCTTGATGAGAGCTATTCAGCACATTCATGAAAAATATCTTCTTTTCTCCTGGAAAATTTGATACTTAGCCAAAGAAAAATCATGTCTGAGATCTTTTTTCCCCATTTTCCAACAGTAAAGCTAATATGGTAAATTATCAACCCTCAATTTATATTTTTAAAAGAGATATTAAAGATGGAATAATCAGAATGCTTCTAATAATAAAAGCATAAATAGCATCATCAAAAACAATTTTCAACTTTTGAGAGATTTAAATCCACTTAATGATAGGTGATAAGCAGGAATAGATTCATTAGGATTTTTTTTTTAATCAAAAATTGTTATGTTCCCTTTCTGGTCCAAATTTTAGCTTCTAAATATGGTTTTATACTTCGTAAAGTCAGAAAGAAAATGTTTGCTTTCTTGCTAAAAGCAGAAAACAGATAAAGGCAAGGGACTTTACTTTTAAATTTGCTTCAAATGCATACACAGAAAAAACGGAATCACATTTGTTGGAATATAAACCTTGAACGGACTTTAGCTGCCATGTGCTACCATGTTCACTTTTTGTTGGATAAAGCATTAAAGAAATTAGCTTAAATACTAGAAAACAGGAACAAAACATATTATGTGAAGATACAAATCAATCAGGTAAAAATAACAATAATAGCATCAACTATCATGCAACAATGAAAACATTCCCATGATTTTAGGTCCTTATGAACATATTTAAATGTTCAGCAACTTCTATATAATATTAATAGCATAGGAACAAAGTATTTTAAATGACCTATAAATAACTGTATACCTCTGAAAAAATGTTTATCAGTTCATGAACTTTAAGAATGAATGAACCACAGCCCGATGTGGTGGTATGTGTCTGTAGTTCCAGCTACTTAGAAGACTGAGGTAGAAGGAACGCCTAAGCCCAGCAGGTCAAGGTGGTGGTGGCCATGAGTGTGCCACTGCATTCCAGCCTGGGTGACGCAGTGAGACTCCAACTAAAAAAAAAAAAAATAGTGAACTTAAATATTTCTTTAAATTAAAGAGGCAGAGACATAAATAAACCTCATGAAACAGTACAGTAAAATGAGTTTTTGAACGGCTTCTATATTTTTAACTTAATGGCAATTAGGTATTGTGGGGGCCATGACTCTTGACCCCCTAATGATTTGTTGAAAAATCACAGACACAAGGCAAAGGCGACTAATAAAAGAAAAGGTATACAAATTTTATCTACATGGAAGACTTCAGAATGAAGACTCTACTTCTCAATGAGTTACAGAAACTTAAACCTTACCTTAAGGTTACAGAAGGAATGGGAGCTTGCATTCTGGTAAAACAAGTCATGGGAAGAGGGGAGAGACATTCTATCGAGATAACAAATGATTGCTAGGGAAAATGAATGGATGGGAAGAAACAGAGAATGACTTGCAAATAGTTCTCCTTGGAATTGAAATGATCCTTGGAGACAGTCACTATACTTTTAAGAAGGTTAGCTAGGGTGTGGTCTTATCTTGCTCTTATTTTCTGCAATAGATGAGGAAGAACAAGGAGGAGAAACAACTTCTCTTCAATTAAGTGGAGACAGGAAGGTCAGAGAAACTTTGTGGCGAAAAGCTATATTTGGAGGTGAATCTCACTGCACTTTTCAGTATAATAATACATCCAAGAATATAACTGTCAAAAAGGGCTTATGGAAACAATTCTTTGTAGATTGAGTGAAAATGATTGGTAAAAGTGGAAGTTATTTTTATGGTTCGATCCAATAAATCGGCTGCCATCTTTGCGGCCGATCAAGATGAGAAGCAGAAACTGGAAGAAATGGGTGTTTAATCTGATACTATGGAATCAGAGAGTGAGCCAGTGTATTCACCCCCCCAAAAAAACTCATTCACCAACAGTACAACTTACTCATAATTTATACTCCAGAGTCCCTTACTCACCCACAAAGCTAAATTAGCAAAGGCATGACTCAATATCTTCTAATTCCTTCTTCAACCCCCAAGCTTGGATTAACAAGGCCTATGGCCAGTTTCAGCATGACCCAAGATCTATTTATGCTGATTGTTTCTTAAGGGAGGGGGATAGGAAGGTACAACCATCAAAGAACCTACTTTAGTACATTTAGTCAAACATGAGAGATCTAAGAAAGCCCCATTGCCAGAACCTTGGCTTGTAACATTATCTCTATAGGAGTTTTCTATGTGCCAGGTACACTTCTAATCACTTAATTATTCTTATAGCAATCCTATAAAATATAGATTATCATTATCTATATCTTACACTGCTAAAACCCACAAAACTAGACATTTTAAATACCCTACAGTGATCCCAAAGTATGTAAGTGGTAGAACCAGAACTCAAAAGAAGAACATAAAAGACTACCTAAGAAGATTTTAAAGAAATGTTAACTTCTTGTAAATAATACACTATATCACAGTCTAGTGTCCTGTAAGTGTAAGGAACATGCAGAGAAAAAGAGAATGAGACGAGTGGTTAGGTAAAGAAAAGAGAATTTATTAGAGGGAAAGGAAAGAAAGACTGGCCCTTGAGAAGAACAAGCAGTCTGTTCTTTCGGTGGGTCCCTTTTATACCCCCCTAGCTGGAGTCTGGTGGTCACGTAGCACTAGCACACGTAGTCCTGAGGAAGCAGGTGCTGGTGGTCACATAGCCCTGAGACATGGCCTTGAGGAAGCAGACTGATGCTGGTGGTTATACAGCCTGGAGACGTGACCTTGAGAAAGCAGGTGCCAGCAGCGAAAACAAGCAAGCAGGGAAGGAAGGGGAGGGGTGAGTAGGTGGTGTAGCTAGCTTCCTTACAATAAGTAAGTAACAAATGCTAGCTACTTTAACCAGGATAATCCACTCCTTCTTCTAGCAATGGGTAGTTTGGGTTGAGGACTCACAAAAAATATCTTTGACCAAGGAAAGCTACCTTGTCCAAAGTTATGCCCCTTCCCTGGGCCACCCACATCCACTGGCAATTCTCAAGGAAGCAAGGGCAGTCTCAGCCTGATGACCAAGATTCACACTTTTCTTAAGTTCCATCCCAGCTTCAGAGTGGAGGACAATATTGCAACCACATTAGAGAACAACGTTTTTCTCTAGGCAGTCTTGTTTTCTTCCAGCTCAGCAGATATTTCTCCTGGGCATGCATCACAACAAAGCTCCTCCACAGAAATAGTCCTCTCAGAATCCATTTCCCAGAGAACTGCCTGAGACAACTAGCAAAGGGTTGGCATCCCAGGACCTGTGGGGAATGGATGTGAAGGAATAGATGATTCTGATGCTCAGTGAAGATTAGAACTATGAAAGGATAACTTTAACAGCAGGAGTGGTACCTTTAGAGGTATCCCAGCTAGCAACTTGAAGCCTTGAGGCTCAAGGGAAATTACTCAGAATGCTCTCTTTTTCTTACTCTCCCTTTTCTTAATTGTCTTTCATTGGTTGCTCCCAACTTGGCTGTGTTTTTCACTGGTTGCTTCCAAGCAGAGAGCCGTGCTTCATGGTATTTAGCAGTCAGGGGCATAGAGCTGGACCCAGAAGAGAAGAAACTAGATCTTCAAGGGTATTGCAAACAAAGGATTGCCAGCACATCTTTCAAAATATGTAACCTAACTGCTGTTCAGCTTCCAGTTATTTCAGAATAACAAGGTTCACTGGGGTTGAAATGAATCAGTCTTTGAAAGTCTGGATGCGTGCTGAAATGAAATTAGTTATCTTAAGTAAAGGGACAAATGAAACAGAAAACATTAGGATAATATAGTCAGAAGTCTAGCTTTTGTCACTTTCCTCAAAATGGCATCATAATTTGAAAACTTACTGTTACCTCCAAAAATAAGTCGAGTTGGACACCAAGCCAAGATATAATACAAATAAAATATGGATTGGGGTCCACAAGTGGTGCTTAAAGACAGGAATAGTCAAAAATATATAAATAGATCTGAGTGCTCTTTCCAGCATTTATTTCTTACATAAAATATTTCAACTTTATTGAACTTTTTTTCAACTGTTACAACAATGCACCCATTTGGGAGACTTGGAGGGATAGATTATGAACTAGAGAAAAAGATTTGAATGCATGAATTGATGGGTGGACAACTATAGCAGACACTTATCCTTTAAAGAAAGGACATCACCTCCTTTCCTAACAACCTCCACTTTCACTTTTTGTTAAACAGTTTCAGAAAAACAACCCCTCAAAGAATATTAACACCCACTGAATTCATTTAATTTAATACTTTTGGCCTTTTTAAAAACGTTGACTCCACATGGATTCTGAGATGATGACTGCTTGATAGCATACTTTATTTAGATAAATGTATTCTCTTTCATACAACCTCAAAGTTAACATGGCAGAGGATGACAGAGTATTTGTCTAGGAGATGTTTATCAGGATTTGGATATGAGTACAAACCCACACAGGTGCCTTTGCAGAGGCCAGGCAGGAGTTGATTCTCTAGGCCAGGTCTTTCTTGCCCCTATCTATGTCAACTAGGAAACACCTGAATTTTCTCAAGGATATGTGAAAAACATATGGACTTCAACTTGTTGCCATCTGCAATTATATTATCAATTTTGAAGAACTCCAGTTATGAGTTAAGTTCTATTTCAGCCGTATCTTGCACATTAGTCATGGTTGAAAGCTAAATTTATGCATCTGAGCAGCTGGCTGACAGGATATACCACTGAAAAGTACAGACTAAGATGATGCCTCCAGTGAAAGATGACTAGTAAAAAAGGGAAGCTCAAGAAGGTAAGGTGCTACCTTGTGAACTACTAAGTTAAGTAATGAAGAAAACTAAGGCCCCGGAATACTCTGCTTATTCCAAACAATCCGGTTGACTTAAAGAAACGTGGAGGTAAATGTTGGCACCCAAAATGAGATATGCTCACATTAGCCAGAGTAAGAGAAATTTAAATAAAAGGACAAATGTCTTCCCATGCACAGAGGGCAGGCAAGGCTCTTGCTGAAAAGGGTCTGTACAATTTGAACTTGTCTGAGCTGGAGAGAATTTGAGAAATCCCAGATTACACCCTCTTGATTATGAAAAGAATGGAACTGAGGCATAGGAATATGAAATTACTTATGTTGAGTCAAACAGTAAGTGGCGTGACTGAGCTGAGACTCCCTGGCTTCCTGAAACGCTTCCTCTGTTATATGAAGCCACAATTGTTCACACGGATGTCTATCTTTTCTGCAGTGATCCTGATATTTTTTCTCATAGGTAATATCCCTGGACAATGACGTATCTACAAATTTGTCTATTAAATACTGAAAGTATAGCTATCTTTCTTAGTTACATATATCATATCATAGCTATTATAACAAATTAAGCAAAGAACATGAAATAGTTCTATAAAAAATAATGATATACTGTTGTGAAGCTATTATTACTATTAATAATATTTTATTCTCTTCTCCTGTGTCAGGCTTGGTGGGACAATGTGTGGAATTTCTCTGATTTTGTTCCATTGGTCAGGAGCAAAAAGAATAAATTAGCTCTTCTTATAAGATTAAAAATAAGTCTCACTTGTGGGTTGAAATCTTTTAACAGAATACAAAGAGCCATAATGTCTGTTTCTTGCAGGTTGTGTTATTTATTTCACATCCATACATTTAACGGTTATGACTAAATATTGTTTTCAGTATGCCATACCAATCTCTGAGAAAATGTTTACTCAGCATGCAGTTCCTAAGTAAGTGAGAACTAGAACATAGTGGCTAAGTCTAAAGTCACAAGTAACTGAAAATGCTTGTTCTGAAAAATAAGTTTTATATTTTGGCAGGATAGACTACCAGAAAAGCATACAGCTGGAGGGAAGATAGAGAAGAAAGAAGAAAAAGTGGGTGGGAGGAAGATAGGCAGGGAGGAAGATGAGTAAGGAAGAAAGACTTTTCTCTGAGACATACCAGTCTTTCCAGTTTAGACCTATATTACTTTGACTCTAGACTTGCCTGGATCTTTCAGACTGTTTAAAATTATATTGTCCAAATAAGAAATGTACCCATTATTATCATCCAGAAATAGCTCTATACCCTGAGTTCTATACCTGTCACCTAGATACAATTGTATCTGTCCAGGTTATTCCAACATTCCCTCCCCCTTGTTCTCAAATCTCCTGTCCTCATCCCCTCCTGTCCTTCAGCCACCTAGTCCCTGAATCAACAGTACCTTGAGGACATTTTGTTTCTTGGTCAGGTCAGTCAAAAACATGTGCAGATGTTCAAAACATGCTATATTTTATGAGTTTGACATTTTTACTGCATTTTTTCCCCTCAGAAGTTAATTCAGTTTTACTGTTGAAGAAAACTGTCATTTCACTGTACAGAAAAACACTTTGCTGTGAAAATGGCAACATTTCTCCCTAGGGCAAAATGGTGGCTTGTGAATCCTTTCCAAAAGAAAACTGATACGTGACATGAAGTCGTCATTTTTACAGGCGCGGCCTGTTCGTCCTTGTGTTTTTTTGTTATTCTTGCCAGGAATGACTTTTATAAGTTCAAGGATAAAGCAATTTCTAGGATAAGTACTGACATTCCTGGAAATAGATTACAAACTCTTTTTTAAAAATTCTGAATATAGTATCAGAAGATAGAGCAACACGATCAAAGATTGATATAACTAGAAATATTAAAAGCTATCGCTTATGAGAGGAGGCATAGTACACAGCAACTAATTTACTCTTTTCATTACCCTCCCTTCTCATCAAAGATGTATTATCTTTAACTTGAGTTATAATAAAGATTTGTTATGTCTACTGTGATGGGCTAAATAGTAGCCTCTTGTGGAGGCCAAAGGAACTCCATGTTGGATTGTTGGATGTTAATCAGCCATGTTGACTTCTAATTAACTCCTGTTCTGGGAATGCCTCTTAAGATGTCTACTGTATCTACTGTTACAGTAAAACAATACTTAGGTCAAAGCAACCTTGACCATAAATCTTGCCCTTAAACAGAATCACATAGCATTCTTGCCTTTCCTTGAGGGGTTGACTTCAATTTCCCTACACATACTTTCCCTATGGTATAGAAGCCCAAGTCTAGGGAGTTAAAGACCCAGGGAGGGTTCCACCATCTTGTTTCTCAGCTGACCAGTATATCGCTTCTGTTTGTAAATTCCTGTTAAATGTTTCTCGGTGAGAAACTGAATTTGTCAGCCTCTTTCTTTGGTCTCTCAGCTTTCTTAACCTTCAGGGGTAGGTTTTTCCTAGGTCTGCTCAATGCAGAAGACCTCCATACTTAAAAGGCTGTGTCTAAATCCTAATCCCTAAAACCCATGAATGATATCTTATACAGCAGAAGATATAATCAAGTCTCTATCACATGTATTATTGTAAGAGAAAGAAAGAAAAGGTGGATATCATGTGACCATAGAGGCAGACTGGTGTGAGGAAGACACAAGTCAAGGAAGGCCTGGAGCCACCAGAAGCTGGAAGATGCAAGAACAGATTATCTCCTAAAGCTTTTGGGGACCAGGTTCTGTGTCTCAGCCTGTAATCCCAACACTTTGCGAGGCTGAGGCAAGTGGGTTGCCTGAGCCCATGGGTTCGAGACCAGCCCGGGCAACTTGGTGAGACCTCCTCTCTCCAACAAATCAAAAATTAGCCGGGCGTGGTAGGGTGTGCCTGTAGTTACAGCTACTTAGAAGGCTGAGGCAGAAGGATCACCTGAGCCCAGCAAGACAATGCTGGGGTGGCCGTGAGTGTGCGTGCCACTGCCCTCCAGCCTGGGTGACAAAGTAAGACTCCAACTCAAAACAACAAATAAAATAAAGGAAAGCTTTTGGGGGTGGCAAGGCCCTGCCAACACTTTGTTTTCAAATTTTGACCACTGAAACTGTGAGAAAATGAATTTGTTTTTGTTAAGTCATCAAGTTTGTGGTCACTTGTCTTAGCAGCCATAGGAAACGAATACATCTATAAAGGAAACTTTAGCAAATATAGCCCATTGACAAGACTCTAAAATTTTGGCATGACACACCAAAGGCATGACACACTTAATGGATGAATGTACTTACTGAATGTACTGCTTTTCGCCCTTACACTTTTTTTGTAATCTCTATCTTTCCATATGATTTGCTTTTTCCTTTGTGTTGCTCTTTGTTGTTTAAAAACATGTCCAATTTTTCCTGCTGGAGACTTGAGGTCCCCATTTCTTATTTCTGGAGTTCCACCTAAAAATTACACAAGTGCAGGCATTCGGGCTTGGGTAGCCTGGGGGCCGACTCCACGTTCGGCTGAGCGAGCTTCCGCGTTGGTCGGTGGTCAGGGCGGGTGGCGGGACCCTCCGAGGACCTGCACGCCGGCTGCACCATGGTCCATCTCACTACCCTCCTCTGCAAGGCCTACCATGGAGGCTACCTGATCATCCTCCTTGCCTTGGGGGGCTGCACCAACTGGCCCTTCTACCGTATCCTGGGTGCTTGCAAAAAGTGTTCCAGAGATGTCCATTTTGCAGAGCAGTTGGGCTCCTAGGATCCACTGCCCAACAGTCACAGAGAAAAAATAGTTGCCCTCCACCTGGACAGGATCCGGTATTGGATTGGCTGTGGAGCCCACCTCTCCAAGCCTATGGAAAAGCTTCTGGGTCTTTCTGGCTTTTTTCCTCTGCATCCTATGATGATTACAAAGGCTGTGAGACTGCGAAGGAAACCGACGGGTGAACTCTTAGCTTCTCCGAAAACGGATACAGGGGCTCAGAAATAGTAGCGAGCTGACTTCAGTGAGCCTAGCCAGAATGGGATCAAGGTTCTCTTAAAACATTCGTGCAGAGATCTTAATTTTGTTATATCTGGAGGTCGATAAATGGAGTTTTCCGTAAGAAAAAAAAAATTACTAATGCAGCAAGAAGAGCAATGATGTAAAATAACTATGGATGAATCAGAGAGCCTGGAAGAATTCTGAGATGTAGCAAGATACAGAAGAAAATTATTTGTGGCTGGATACGCCATGGCTACCTCCTCTGTAGAATTGAGTGGACAAATGCAGATGTAAAAATAAAAAACTTTTGAAAGTAAGCTTTCTGTTGAAAGTAAGCTTTCTGGACTAAAAGCGTATCCCAGGGATTCCTGAACAAAAAGAATTACTGCTCTGCTCTGTGCCATTTACCATTTAATATTGTATCTCAGAGCAAATTAAGAGATGAGGGTGGGGCATAACCAGATGGGTGCTGCTTAGTTGATAGGAAAAGAAGGAAGTCTTGCTCTCATTGACCCTGGTGTTGAGAGTATCCATTCTGTCTGCGCAACAGCCGATTAATTAAAACATGTAAACATGAGTTGAATTTATTGTTTCCTTTGGTTCATTATTCTATGCAGTTATAATGCTCTTTTCATTACGATTGTCATTAGTTAATAATTCAATTTTTCTGACAAGATACTTACTTGGACACCCATCTGTGCTACACCATTCAGAAGTAGTGTTTTTATTGATTGCAAACTTTGCATAAAACATGTGAGATGTGAGACAAATGTTTCAAACACAATGAAATGTTCTTCATGGTGACTCCTTATGTTACAGCCTGATCCAGTCATCAGCTGCTTCTCTTGTGGTCAATCAAATACCAGAGGCAGAAAGCTGGGAGAAGCACAGAGTTTTATTCTGATACCATGGGATCAGGGAACAGACTGTGTATCCACCAAAAACCTGTTCACTTAAGCAGAGTTTTCATCCAGTACTTAAAGCAAAACATACAGTTACTTATCTTTTCCCCACTATTGATTAGAAATGACTACATGTCTTATGACTATTATTCAGTTCTTTCTTTTCTTTTTTTGCTTTTTAATTTTTTTCCAACATAACAATACTTACAGAAATACACTCATATTGGTTAATAGAATGCAATTTAAGTTTAACTTTTCCTACACCATT
>CAUYQG010193805.1:0-49737 GCA_963574415.1 Tarsius wallacei
CAATGTCTTCTTGTTTCAACTTGAGGAGATTGTTTGATATCAGAAAGGACTCCATTTCATTTAGGTTTAGTGCAAGGAGGTTTTTGACAAATTCTCTTGGATTTTTGAGGTATAGGATCATATCATCATCAAAGAGGGATAACTAAACTTCCTCTTTTCCTATTTAGATACCCCTAATTACCTTCTCTTGTCTAATTGCTCTAACTAGGACTTCCAATACAATGCTGAACAGGACAAGTGAGAGTGGGCAGTCTTTTCTTGTTCCAGATTTCAGGGGAAATACTTCTAGTTTCTGTCCATTTAGCAATATGCTGGATGTGGGTTTATCATCAGGGATATTGACCTATAGTTCTCTTTTTTTTGTTGGATCTTTACCAGGTTTGGGTATCCATATGTTAGCTTCATAAAATAATTTTGGGGAGAATTCCGTCTTTCCCAATTGCCTGTAATACTTTCAATAGGATTGGAATAAGCTCCTCCTTTTATGTTTTGTAGAATTCTGCTGGAAAGCTGTCTGATCCTGGGCTTTTTTTTTTTTTTTTTTTTTTTTTATGTGTGGTTAGGTATTTTTATTATTATAGAGTTAATTTCCTGGATTGTTATTGGTCTGTTTGGTGTCTCGATGTTGTCTTTCAACCTTGGGAGGTTGTGTGATGTCAGAAAGTTCTCCATTGCATTTGGGTTATCAAGTTTGTTTCCATATAGATGTGCATAGTAATCTCTGATAAAAATCTTTTATATTTCTTTGGGGTCAGTTGTGATTTGACCTTTTGCATTTCTGATTATGTTTATTTGGGCTTTCTTTCTCTTTTTCTAAGTCATTCTGGCCAGGAGTTTATCAATCTTGTTTATCCTTTCAAAGAACCAGCTTTTTGTTTTGTTGATTTTTTTTCTATGATGTTTTTGCCTTCTATCCTGTATTTGGGACTTTTACGAGGTGATCTGGATTCTTTTGCTAAAGTTAGAGTTTTGGTGGTCTTGTCTTTCCAACTTCCTTAGGTGATTTGTTAGGCTGTTAACTCATGATGTTTCCATTTTCTTGATGTGTGCTCATAGATATATAAATTCCCCTCTTAGAACTGTTTTCATGGCATCCCAGAGGTTTTGGTAAGATGTTCTTCATTTTCATTTGTTTCTAGGAATCTTTTAATTTCTCTTTTGATTTCTGTGTTGACGCAGTAGTTGCTCAGCACCATGCTGTTAAGTGTCCATGTCTTTGTGGGTTTGGGGGAAATTTTGTTATTGTTGATATTTATTTTTATTTCACTGTGGTCTGAGAAGATGCATAGTAGTATTTCAATCTTTTGAAATTTGTTTATGCTTTATGGATGAGGATGTGATTGATCTTGGAGTACATTCCAAGTGGTGATGAGTAGAATGTATATTCTGTAGTTGTTGGATGGGGTGTTCTGTAGGTATCTAACAAGTCCATTTGGTTGTGTCAAGTTAAGTTTCCAAATATCTTTGTTGATTTTTTGCCTCAGTGATCTATCTAGGGATGTTGTAGGGTATTTAAGTCCCCAACTATAATAGTGTTAGAGTAAATATCTTTTTTTGGTTTACTTACTATTTGCTTTATAAATGCTGGTGTTCAAGTGTTGGGTGCATGTATGTTTAGGATGGATATTTCCTGTTGATGGATTGAAACTTTTATTATTATGTATTGTTTTACCTGTGTTCTTCCATTGATTTTTCCTCATTTGTGACAGATCGCTTTCTTTTCTCTAGTTCCATTATTCAGTAGAAGTGGGAGAGGCTTTCACTTCCGGTTTTAGCTCAGCCCTCTCTTTTTCCCTGATCAGAATTTGTTTATTTGAAACAGGCCTGAGAGTGGGAAGCTTTGCTATCTTCTGTAACTTTGAGAATTGAATAAGGTGGATGATGAGGAGCTAGGATTCAGAAGGGACTTGCAAATCATAGTGTTCACTGACTAGTATATGGGTTCCCTGAGATCCACTCCCCACCATCATATATATATGATGATTCAAAGAGTACATGTGTGTACCCTGTGAGTCCAAGATACAGTAACAGCAATGATGAGAACAAATAAAAGTAGAATGAAATAAGATGGACAAAAATAAAAATAAAAAACAGAAAAACAAAAACAAAAAGCAATTAAATGCACAACTACGTCCCCCAAATCAAACTGGAAAAAATGCAAAGCAAAATAACAACAACATCAAAAGCCAGAAAAACTGAACACACACCACCCCCAACACAAAGCAAAAGGTGAAGAAAAAAAGAAAAGGTTTTTTTTAAAAAAGGAATTCAAATCGAACCTTCACAGTGTGTTTACACACACATTAAGTTACAAAAAGAGAACAAAAAACCAACAAAAAACTGTAAGATGAGCACTCATGTACAAACATAAACTGAAGACAAACAAAAGAAGAAATAAAGAAAGAAGAGAAAAAGAAAAAAATGGTGGGGGTATGCAGATCAAATCCTCACATACACATTCACACACAAAGAATAAAGAAAAAAAATAAAAACAAAAACAACCCTGCCCTCCTATGGCAGATTATTGTTCCTCTCAGCTGCTCACAAGTAAGCCCCTCTGCTGCTTCCTTTAGAGCTTCATCCACATTCAAAATCTCCCTAGCACTGGGCCCAGGGAAGGAGTGGGGGTGTGGGAGTGGGTGGGGCCTCAGTCCTCCCCCCCACCATTGCATGGTCAGGGGGATCCCCTCTGGAAGGGAGGTGTGGGATTGTCTCTTCTCCAGGTACTGGTGGGAGAGTGTCCCAGCCAGGCTTATCCTGGAGTAGAGTCCTCCTATCATGGCTGGTACCCAGACTCCACCTGGATTCATTCCTCTCAGTTGTGCCCCAACCATGTGGTCTGACATTCAGAGAATTGCTGAGAAGGAGGTAGTTGGGTAAGTCCCAGACTCACGCTAATCTCTTCAGAGGTCTTCATTACCCTTTTATGGTCACAACTTTTGTCTCACAGCTGAATCAGGGTAGTGGGTGGGGCACCTGAGACCCAGCACTTGTCCTGTTCTTCTGGAGTTTGTCTTTCAGGATATTCCCTTTGGGTCATGATCTGTCCCTGAGTGGTTAACCCACTGGTTACAGAAATCATGTCTGTCACTCTGTGTTGAGCAAGCCAGAGCACTTCCCTGCCCAGTTTCAAGACGGTGACAGTGTCTTCTCCAGTTGGACTCTGCCTCTGGCTCCCTCACTGCACTCCCTCCACAGCCCTTGCTGCCAGTGTCCAGCCAGGGACTGTGGTGGTGAGGCTGAGCCTAGAGCTGGCAGTCACTCTCGACAGCTTCTTCCTGGGAAGGTCTTTGCAGATTTAAAAAAAAATGGTGCTTGCCTTCTGTGCCCCAGGAAACACTAGGGTCCAAGCAGAGCAGCTGCGGCATAAACCGCTTCACCAGGAGATCCCTGGCTCCCGAGTCCCCACTCAACTAGACACTCACATTCCCACTTACTCACAGGCACATTAACAAAATTTTTCATACAATTGAGACTCGCACAGTCTGATGGGCTCTGCCACCATCTTCCTCCAGGAATCCCAACCGCCATGTTCTAAAATTCTAACCCCAAATTTGTGTAATTGTTGCATTCATGTAACTTTTTTGTTATTACAATAGCGTGTTAAAATTTTATTAAAGCCAATCTAGACATAATTATAGGAAAAAAAGTCAGAAAGTAATTGAAATTAAATTTTTCCTGTAGGCCATTTAGGGAAACAACAATACTGATACTGGTTCTTTTTGTTTTTCTGGAAACTTGAACTGACCTGAACGTGCTCATAGAGGAATTTGTATAACTATGCTAAATGACATCCAGTTTTAGATTAAACATAATTACATTGTTTTCCATAATGTTTTTGATGAAGGTGCTGTTTTTTGTTATTTATATTCTAGTTTTTTTATTTTTTATTTTTTTAAAGACCTCAAGGGCTGGTGCAGTAGCTCACTCCTATAATCCAGAACTTTGGGAGATGGAGACAGGAGAATTGCTTGAGCCCAGGAGTTCAAGACCAGCCTGAGCAACATAATGGGAGCCTGTCTCTACAAAAATTAAAACAAAAAACTAGCTGAGCAGGGTGGTGTATGCCTGTAGTCCCAGCTACTCAGGAGGCTGAGGCTGGAGGATTCCTTGAGCCCAGGAATTTGAGACTGCAGTATGCTATGATCTTGCCACTGCAATCCAGCCTGAGTGACAGAGTGAGACCTTGTATCTACAAAAATTAAAATTAAAATTAATTTAAAAATTTTAAAAATTAGATCCTCTTATTATGTCTATCTATTCATGTGCAATATGTAAATAATTAATGGTTGGCAAGGCAAACAGAGATTTCATTGCTTTCTAATCTAACATATTTACCTTGGCCAAGTTTCTCTTTGCACATGTGTGAGAAGCGCAAATGGGAGAGTTCGAAAACTAAAACTGTGTGAGGTACTCTTCTATCTTCTTGGAGGAAAAAAGACCGTATTGGTTTACTTAATTTGCATTATTCTTACTCCAAATAAACATTTAGTCATCTCATAGAACTCAACAGAAATTCTTATAGTGCTTTTCCGTTATGGCATGATCTTTACTTTCAATAAATGCTATTTTACTATGTGTATATATATATATGTAGTAATACCATGTTGTATACATTAAATAAGCATAATAAAACTTATTTTAAAAATACAAACATAAAAAGTATATATAGTATATATAATTTTGAAAGTTAGTTAGCTCAACCAAATACATTGAAATAATAAAGAGTAGAAATAATTTAAGTTTGTTACCAAGAATTGGAAAGTCCTGATGAAAAATCTTACCTTCTCTATGCTTCTGCTTATTCTGCAGACTTAGGATAACTTGACTCAATTTTAATACTGTGAACAATATCAGTACATCTTACAAAGAAAGCGAAAATTAAAAACATTTTACAAGTAATCTTCTCACCCAATGTCATTTTTTTAAACTGCTTTATTGGACGCTAAAGTAAGCTTTCAGGCAAATAGCTTGACATCTATATAGTCATGGCCATTTGTACATAATTATATTTCTTTCTAAATATTTCATGAGTCTCATAAAACTTGCATGTGCTGAAACTTGTATGAGTGTTAATCTTTTCTTCTACTGCTGAGAAATCCATCATAGTGCCACATGTTTACCATGATTTGGAAAGGCAACAGTGTTCATGTGTGGAACATTTTTTGACATTAAATAGGATTATGGCTATTTAATGAAAGACAATAAAAATTGATCACTCCAGCTTAAAGGCTTCCTTGGGTTCTTTGTGTAAATTTCATAAGACATGTAAATTACTTTTTTTTTCCCTAAACAGAGAACTTTTTGATACATATTTGACTTGATGCCCAGTTGGAAGATTAGACATATAAAAGCTTTTCTGAGCCCAGGAAACAGTGGATGTCGCAA
Source organism: Tarsius wallacei (assembly GCA_963574415.1). Classification (NCBI taxonomy): domain Eukaryota; kingdom Metazoa; phylum Chordata; class Mammalia; order Primates; family Tarsiidae; genus Tarsius; species Tarsius wallacei. The sequence continues at coordinate 5,389 of CAUYQG010193805.1, forward strand.
CTTGTTTCAAAGGATCTGCATTTTTAAAAAATGTGCTAGCTTGAGCGTAACAGAGGGAAGTTTTATTAATGATATTGCTGTTTATCATTAGTTCATATAAATGGCAAATAAGAGAATGGTAATTTTAATGAACAATTTTTATCATAAACACCAAGTTTTTTATTTTTGATAATGTGGAATTGATAATCTAAACATCATGAATTTTGATTGTCATCAACAGGCTTTCTTAAGCATATGAATTGGGAGAAATAAAAAAAGTTAATATGGTTCTTTGCTCACAGATGTAATAGAAATTTATGAAGGTTTCTATATTTTGTAAAAGTGTGTGTGGTTGTGGGTATATCTGTATATGTCTACTTTAATATTCATGTATAAATATGTTAGTGTATATATATTATCAGTGATGTATATATTAAATAACAGTGGAAATATAGGAAGAATTAATAAATGATTGAACTTATTTTATATTGGAAACATTAAAGTTATTTTGGAAATAATAAAGTATAGTTCTGCATCATTCATATAGCAATGCTATTCAAGTTTCTTTATGTAAACTTCTTACTGAGAATGTAATGTTCTCATCAAATTTCAGCTCCCAGTGAAGCCCCAACACAAGTAGGTGTACGAGTCTTATCATCTTCTGAGATATCTGTTCATTGGGAACATGTTCTAGAAAAGATAGTGGAAAGCTATCAGGTGAGTTCAATTTGTATTAAACTAAGTACATTTATTGATCAATATATGAATATAAATTTTCAAATATGTTGTATCTTTCAGTGTTCTCTGTCCCATTAATTTATGTGGCAACTTACACTTTATTTTCTGTGTTTAGTATTTTGGTCATTTATAAGCTAGTTGCTAAGAGTATAACTAATTGGTTTATCTAGGAGAGATATAAAGACTACATAGTGACGAACAATTGACCAAAATAAAAGCTATGGCAATAACACTCATGTTTAGCCAAGATCATTTTAGACAGTGTCATAAGAAGCTGATGAATTTCAAGATTTTATTTATTTATTTAAACATTTGGTAATTTACAATAGCATCCTTAAAATGATCATTCTGTTTAACTCAGTAGTTCCATTTTCACAAGAAACAATTGCAAATATACCACATATATGTCTTATAATATTATCTCTGAAGGCAGAAATTTGGCAACAATCAAAATGTTCCAAAATTCCCCTTGAGCTGAATCTTAAAGGACCAGTAAGATCTAGCCAGATACAAAGGGAAGGACTTGTCTTGGTCAAAGGAAGTAAGAACTGAAAAACTGAAACTAGAGAGATAGTTGGAATCTTTAATACAATGCTAAAAACAATATCGATTAGATTATGTAGGAAACATGAAAACATCTCATATTTGAAGGAGTGAAATTCAAAGGAATTGACATCATTTTACCTTTAAAGATGAACAAATAGATTTTCTCTGTTTTGTTCTCAGTGCCAAAAATAGTGCTGGGCACGTGGTAGACACTAAAGAGATATTGAGTATTGACAGGAATAATGATGTATGAAGTATGAGCAAATAAACTCCTTTTTCAAAGGGAAGTTTTTTTTTGTCATCTTAGGTTATGATTTGGGTAGATATCAAATAGTCTTCATATCATCTTTGCAAGGGTTCAGCTGAATTTATTATAGAACATATAAGAGTAGGCTAGAAATAAAAGGAGTAAACTGGGAATATCCAATATTCATAACTTTCTAACCTAACAATTACATTTACAACTAGTAGACAGGACGTAGGAAGGAAGAAGTTCATTAGAACTGATTAGATGTTACAAACCCTTGAAATAAATAATGTTGAGCTATCTTTGGGAGATGACATCCATATTTAGAGCTTGGTAAATCAAATTTTGACCAAAGGATTTTTTTCTTCTTTTGTATTATTCACTTCCAACTAATAAAACATTGAAAAAGAAAATTTAATATATAACTCATTACACTGAGTCAGAGTGTTAAATATATGCAGTGTTCTATTTTATTAAACACTTGCTAGAGAATTGTATATTATATTTGCCTGTGCCAGGAATTACATATTGACTATTTTATGACTTTCAACAAGCAAAGAACAAAGGAAATATGAGGTAGGAAGCAATGCAGTGGTACCAATGATTCAGACAATAATCAGAATATAAGCTTTTTTATTGGGAAGTAAGCCTTGATTAAGTATTTTCAAATAGTCAGTGAAAAGTAATCCTTACCAAATAAGATTATCGCAACTGATAATTTCAAAGAAAAGGTATGTGCCATAAAGGAGTTGGTTTTACAGATTTCTGACTTGTTTGCAACTCCATATGAAGTAGAAAGTTATAAGCTTTGTTGCTGAGCAGACATGGGTTTGAATTTCAGCTCTTTCATTTAGAAATTTTGTGGAGAAGTTACTTGAACTTTCTTAGTTTTCTCACTTATAAAATGCTGAGAGAGTAACCACTGCCTCATAGAACTGTTACATGAAAGAAATTAAATAACCTGCATTTCATGCTTTCCCTGTATATGTCATTGGGCATTTGAAGATGACAATGATGACAATGACAAAGAGGATTATTAAGATATTCGTGATGAAAATAATGATAACATTTGTTAAGTTCTTACTAGGCTAAACACTTAATTAAGCTCATTGTATTAAATTCACATAACCCTAACGGACAGACTCTGTTATCCCCATTTTAAAAGTGAAGGACTTGAGACTTAGAAATATTTGTCTGAGTAATAATTGTCATAACCAGATTTCAGTTTAGGTCTTGCCTTTCCAGAGAATGATTGATTAAAATTGCTGGAAGTAAATTATCAAATTATTCTTTCCATTCATTCTTTCTTAAAATTCTTTTAAGTCTTTCACACAGGGCCTTTACTATCAAAGAGACAAGCAATGAAAACTTAAAAGAGAAAATCCATATCATTTATTCTTCTGCAAGAAAATACTCCAGTGGATTGTGGGGAGAGATCTTGACTGACTATAATGTGATCATTGTTCTTTTTTAAAAATATGATGGGAGAAATCATGGTTTAACAAGATATATGATCATGAAAACTAATACCTCGCTGTACTTCTCATGAAAATGCATGATGGATATATGTTATAAAAATATACAGAGAAAAAGCAGTGCATAACAAATATAAAATAAAATAAAAAGTTGGGGAGCCCTGAGTCCTGCATGTTTCACCCCATCGCAGGGTAATTTCCTGGCATTTCAAATGATCATTGCAAGCAATTGAGTCTAAAAATACTCTCTTCCCTGTGGTTTTAAAGTGTGTCTCAGTAGGATGTTTAACTGTCACTTTTAAAATGTATTTTGTTGGGTTTTTTTAACCCTTTGCTTAGTTAAAGAGCTCCCCACTTCCAATCTTAAGATTTTCTATAGTGTAGGCTTTTCTACAACATAGGTAAGCTTGAAGAATGTCAAAGTTCTTCTTTTCAAAGCCATTTTGGAAATTTGGGCTCCTGCCCAGGAATCCACAAATGACTTAACTTGTTCACACAGCAGGTATAATAGTCACTTAATTAATTTCCCGAAAATAAACAAAATAGGGTATCAGGAATAATGAATGCAAGAATTCTTAGCAGCTGAATATGGAGATTAATGCAGATGATTGATTTCACAATCACCATAAAAGATTAACAATCCTGAATAGTCTATTCAAATGTTTTTAAAAGGTTAAATTATTATGACGAGCAGAAACTGATATTTATGAAGTGCTTCATTTTTTTATTTTGAAGAAGGCGTCTTGGAGAGCCTCATACAGAGGTGTGGGGAAATGTAGTATTTTATTGTTTACTTCTTTGTTTAAAAAATGATCTTAGGGAGCATGTATGAGGAAAAGGCTGAGTGAACAAGAAAGTGGGGCGCTCAGAGGCAAAGATGCTTTATTTTTTTGGCAGCACTGTGGGCAACTGCTTGGGACCTTTAAGGACCTTTAAGAACCTTTATAAATGTGGCTCGGAACTTCCCTGCCTGGGATGAAAGGGGAATTATTCATTCAATCCCAAATTATCAGAAATATGCTCTTTTGCCAACTGGATTTAGCCATTGAGTTCTATTTTAAAATGGCTTCATATGTGTTTAAGTGCACAATAAATTATTGTGAAATTTAAATCCCATTACTTTATAGACAAAATATCTAAAATGTGTAAAATACCAATATCTTACACACAATTATTTCCTTTTTACTCATACTTTAGATATAATTATAGATTTTTATTCATATTTTAGATATAATTATAAATTTATTACCCCAGCACAGCCTTTATTTGAAAATGAAAATTGTAATCCATAGCTTTTCTTAAACATTAAGAGACAAGGAATACCATAATTATGTGGCAAATGTAATCATTAATAATTACATGAATAAATTTTTTAAAAATTATTTTACAGATAAGTAATTTCTACAAATTACCCAGTTATTAGGTGTATTTCTTTGACATCCAGATTCTATGTGGATTCAAAGGAAATAATTTTCCACACATAATTCTGAAGGGGGCCAGAAGAAAGTATTGCTTTGGCATGTTCAAAGCCACATAGTGACTATTTTTGTCAAGCAAGGTTGTAGTCTTGTCAAACTCCTTTATCAATGGCTCAGAACAAGTTTGAAAACATGTAAAAGAAATGAAGCAGGAAGTAAGTGATGCAAATTATTGTGTCAAATACTTCCCAATAGAGATCACTTTTATATATTGATGGTAAATCTTCTATAGTGTTTTTGGAGTTTTCCTCCTTTTTTTGGTCAATGTAAAACTATTTCAGGCAGAGGTGAGACTGATTTACTTTTGGCATCTGTAATCAGATCTGCATAGTGGGCTGTGCTATATTCTAAGACTGACAGAAGAGTAAACACCATGAAGTAACATTTGAGAATATAATGATTAGCCACTACCAATGGTGACAGAACCAGATGAAGAGAACTTTTCATAGCTGAAGTCTCCGAATTCTAGGAAAATATTACTCATCTTGAACGTTTGCAGATTCGGTACTGGGCTGCCCATGACAAAGAGGAAGCTGCACACAGGGTTCAAGTTAGTAGCCAAGAGTACTCGGCCAGGCTGGAGAACCTTCTGCCCGACACTCAATACTTTGTAGAAGTCGGCGCCTGTAATAGTGCAGGATGTGGACCTTCAAGTGATGTGATTGAGACCTTCACCAAGAAAGCACGTGAGTCTCACATCTTGATTTTAGACTCGACAAAAACTACCACTTGATTCAATCATGATGCAGGTACATTTGAGAGTAATTTCTTACCTAGCTATCTGAGCACATTTGGTTTTTGATGATGCCCTTTACAGACCCACAAGATTTCTCTTAACCATTTATCTTTTTTATTGTGGTAACAAAAACTGTGAAGAGGGTCTTCATACATTTTCTCTTCCACTATAGAAATAAAATTAGAGAACTACTCCCCAAATTTTGTGCCACTAACTTGTCTTCATTCTGTATTTATTAATTTAATCATTGTTTTCATAGGAATGCATTGACAGTATAAGAAAATTAAAATTCTGCTCATGTTTGTTTACTTTGATTTATAAACCATCATACACAATCCATATGTGAGTTTACATATGTAGCATTATGTTTATTCTCTTATTTATGTAAATAGTCATTGTTCATACAACAAGACCACCTATCTCTGCTCAGACTTTCCAGTCATTCTAATCTCTCTGGCAACTTAGCTTTAATATCTCTGTTTGTGAATCCAAGTTTATATTTAAAAAGGGAATTTGTATGCAGGACTCTAGGGAATGTCCCAAGAATCTGAAAATGTGATTCCCATTAGGGTTTGCAAATTTTTGAAATTCACTTGAAAACAGAGAATCTCCTAATGAGGTGACAGACAGAGTAGCAAGAGCCAGACTTTGGTGTCAGACTTGGGTTTGAGATCTGTCTCTGTCACTTACTAAATGTATGTCAGTAGACAACTTACCTTACCTGTTTAAAACACAGTGTTTTAATTTGTAAAGGGAACATTCATTTTTTTCTTTATTTTTTCCCATTTATTAGTGTATTTAATCATTCATCAAAAATATGCTGTGTGCCCAGCATTGTTCTAGGTAGTGACCAAACCAGACCCAAATCCTCTTCTCATAGAATTTACAACCTCACAGAAAGAGACAGAAACTTAAAGCACCCAAACAAAAACTCTGACAAATAAATATTCATATATGGGCATATCAGATGACAGAGCAATACAATGAATAAACAAACAAATTTTGAAAGTGACTTGTGTGGAAGCTGAATTCTGATTGGGTGGTCAGGAAAGACCTCTTTGATAAGATGCAGTTATACTAGGATTTGAGTGATGAGTAATAAAAACAATCCACTCTATGATGAGCTGGCAGGAAATTTGGGCAGAGCTAACGACTAGTGCAAAGCTTTAAGGTAGGAAAAGCTTGGAATATTTTAGGTGTAGAAAGGCCAGTGGAACCATGGGATAGGCTCTAAGGAACTGTGCTGTGGCCAACGCATGGAAGACCTTGTAAGTCATTGTGAGGAGTTTGGGTTCTTTCTAAATGTAATGAGAATCCATTGGAAGATATTAAGACAGCAAGTGATAGCTAATTTTTTGGAAAGTTATTCTTACTCGTAGGTAGGAAAAGGACAGTGGTGGGTTAAGAGTGGAAGCGGAAAAGTAATGAGAAAGCTATTTTCATAGTCAAGAAGAAAATCGATCGTTTCTAGTGCTAAATGGTGATAATGCAGACAGAGATAAGTGGAATTTTTTCTGCAGGCCAAACTGACAACTTGATGCTGACTTGGATGTTGGCAATGAGATGAATGGAAGACTGAATACTGGATTTTGCTTGAGAAACTGGGAGTGTGATTGTGCCATTTGCTAAAGATGGAAAATAATCACAAGAGGCAGATTTGGGGTACATGGCAAATTATCCATCTTAAGTATATTACATTTGAAAAATCTTTTAAATATTCAAATAGAGATAAGGGATCATACACATACATCCAGAGGTGAAGAGAAAGATTAGGGCTAGAGGTAGAACTGAATATTGAAAGCTATTGGCTAAGATGTCAAGTACTTAGGAAAGGTTCCCACACAGAGGAAAGAAGGGTGTGTAGGATCAAGTCCTAAGTGATCCAGCAGTTAGAAGTTGAACAGAGGGCATGGAGCCAGCTAAGAATGATGAATGAAAAGGAGCAACCTGTGAGGTAAAAGGAAAACTCGACTGTTAAGATATGAGACTAAAAAAAAAATGAGAGATTCAAGAAGAAAGAAGGTCAACTCTGTGTAATGCTCCAAAAATGTTAAATTTGAAAAGAATAAAAAAATGGCATCAGAGTTGACCAAGGAGAGGTGATTGGTGACCTCGAAAATCACAGTTTCAAAATACTGATGGAGAAAGAAACCCAGGGGAAGTATGATGAAAAGAAAATAAAAGATAGTGATATTAGCTACTTCACAGGGTCATAGGGTACAATAAATAGAACTCATGGATATAAAGTGATTAACATAGTGCCTGGCATATAGTCAACAGCCATTAAAATTAGGTGTTGTTTTTGTTGTCAGCATCATTATCTTCAGCATTATAATTCCTGATGCAAAGAAGTTTGCAGAACTGAAATTGGATATTGATAGCTTATTACTACTTTCCACAGCTCCTAGCCAGCCTCCAAGGATCATCAGTTCAATAAGGTCTGGTTCACGCTACATAATCACCTGGGATCATGTCGTTGCACTGTCAAATGAATCTACAGTGACAGGATATAAGGTATATGAAAGATTATGAGATGATTCTCCTCACAAGTTCATTCTTACAAAGAATGATTAATGTTTGCAATTTTTGCGGTTTCAATGAAACCCATTAAGCTTTCTTATTATAGTTGTATAGCAGCATCAGGTAATATGGTGTGATGATAAATTTTGAAGTGAAAAAAATCTTCACTAAATTTTAGGAAAATGTTATGTCAAGTGAGTAAGATTAATAGAATAACTGCTTTAATGAGTGGAACTGTTAGAATAATTAGTGCTTAAAGAGAAGACACAACCTATTTTTGTTTGCCAATGACTAATAGTGTTGCCAGAACCCAGCAAACTTTTTGATATATTGAGTTACTGTCTGTAAGTGAACAAAAAGAACAGCTTATTTTTATTAATCTTTTTATTACACACTGTCACATTTTTCATTGCATACCAAATTTTGTGGAAAATGAAGAAAAAATTAAAATTGAAAAGCAATTTTTTATACCACTTCAATGAATCAAAAAGCCTTCATTTTATACTATTCTTTAAAAGACACATTCTTTCCATTTCTCTGTTTTGAGTCATCTCAAAAAATAAAATTCAGATGCTTAAGTCATATTGTTAAAAAAAATTTCAGAAATTAATTCTTATGAATTGAAGACTAGTTTTAAATGCATTAATTTTTGTTAATAAAAGTGGAAGCATTTTTATTCTGGTCCTAGTGTTAGGGCATTGGCTCACTATTATGACTTTTTAATTTTTCAAATTTTTGACTTTTTAAGGTACTCTATAGACCTGATGGTCAGCATGATGGCAAGCTGTATTCAACCCATAAGCACTCCATAGAAGTCCCGATCCCTAGGGATGGAGAGTATGTGGTAGAAGTTCGCGCACACAGTGATGGAGGAGATGGAGTAGTGTCTCAAGTCAAAATTTCAGGTAAGCCAGTCATTTGAGATACATTTCAATTAAGCGTTTGTACATTTCTATACCACGTGGATTTCCAAGTGTAAAGATAGGACTGTTATTCACATGAATATCAATATTAATTTGAAATCTCAAGGATGCCCTAAAACTTAGTATTTCTTTTCTGAGTCCCCCAAATAAATTTGCAACATACCACATAGTTGTTGATATTATCTGGATGTCAACGCACAGTTTAAAACTTTCAGTCATAACATGAACAAGTTCTGGGTTTTGTTCAGCATGGGGTGTGTTAGTTAAGTGAATTGTGGCAATCATTATACAATGTATACGTATATCAAATCATCATGTTGTATGTCCTGCATATACTCATTCTTTATTTGTCAATTAAATATTTTAAAATAAAAAACACAATTAAAATACCATAATTCATCAAATGGCACATAATACTCGACTGGTATTTAGTAATACTCAGACCTCTCTTACATAAAAAGCAAATTCCCTGAACTATTTTTAATGCTCTTCTAACCATCTTTTACTTGCCCTACACATATTAATCTAGTAATATAGTAATAAGATAGAAAAACAGTAAATTATGGCTCCCTACCTTTTCTCTCTCTCTCTCTCTCTCTCTCTCTCTCTCTCTCTCTCTCTCTCTGTCTTAACCTATCCCTTTTCTGCAAAATATTTTCTCCATGGCATTGGCTAATTGGAGATACATATTTGAGGCAGTGGTTTCTTCTCTTTTTTTTGATTTGCAGCACTATTATTTGTTTATTTCTTATACTTTTTTCTCAACTTATGTATACAAACTATACATGGTATAGTTCAATTATACTGAATTAAAATTGATATTAATATGATAATTGTAAGAAAGACTATGAAATACTAGAAGATCCTAAATCAAAGATGGAAATAAATAATTTAGAAGAAACTTTGACGACTTATAACTAAATAAATGAATATGCTATATATTAAAGACAAGAAATTCTCTAACACGGTGCCAGAGTATTTAACAACTTGAGTGGTAGCTTTACTAACTTTTGTGAAATATACCACAACACATATACACATTTCTTTCCAAAAGAATAAAAATTTTGATTTGTACTTGAATCATTATTGTGTTTTTTTAGGAAATTTTGAAATTACAGATATGTGAAAGGAAAATAAAATAATCAGTCATATTTCAAAACCCTGTAATAAGTACTGTTAATGTTCAGTTGAGTTGAGTTTACTTCCAGTCACTTATATACATATATAATTTTATATGTTTTAGCATCTATTGATTTTATAAATTTTATTTAAAATTATGCATAGTATTCTTTTAAACATGTGAAAACTATTACAAATTTTTCTATCATAAATAATACTTTTTGAGTACATTTTCATAAATTAATCTTTCTGTGGATTACATTCAAATAATGGGACAAAGTATTTTGCTTTTAGATTGCCACATTTCTTTAAAAATATTTATCAATTTATGTTCTCATTGTGTGTGTTTTTTTTCAGTGCACAAATCCAACATTATTGTCTTTCTTTTTAGTCATTGCTAACTTAATGGGAGAAAATGGGGTAGTTTTATTTTTGAAACACTCCTAAATACTGAACCCTGCTAATTCACACCTTCAATAATTTACACTTATTGGGGATGGTTCACAAAAGGAAATCAGAGGGAAATGGGTTCAGTATTTCAAAGGTGGTGAAGTACAAAAGAATGAAGTATACCATTCTTGAGCCCTGACCTTCCCTGTCTAGAAGCCAGCCATAGCAGACATTTGCTCTCTTCATTTCCTGATCCTTCACTTGTCATTCCTCCAGTGAAATAGCATCTAGTTTTTCTGGGATTTAGACTAGAGTTTTGTTGGTAGAGATGCAAAAAGAGTGACAAACATCAGCATATTATAGCTAATGGTGTTTTGGTAAATGTTAAACAGCTGACTCTTCAGGAATGGGGATAGCCTTAGTTCATAACTTATGCCAGTTTCTGTCGTGTAAATGTTCTTACCATGTCAAGCTTTCCATATGATGTCACCATACGTGAGCTGGAGAGAGTCGCTCAGTAGCATACCACAATATGGTATTGCCATCACATAGATACAGTAAGCGTAACCTCAAAAACATTGCTAATAAGAAAATGTAGTAAAATAATTAGGAAATTGTGATTTTTGAGTATTTACTACCTTTGTTTTAAGCTTTTTGATTTAAGCAATAAGTTTACCTAATTTCAATTTTAATAATGGTGTTTTTAACAAATTACTCATAATTTTTCTGAAAATTTTAACAGTTGATATAGGGAGGTAAAATGGGTCAATTTCAGAAAATCATGGTAATAATTTGACATTCCAGTGAAAATAACTCATGTATAGAAGACAAAGTATGCTTTTTAAAAATCCCAAACATATTCGAATATTTTTCAGATTTTTCTCTTTTTTGACATTTGGTGGACATTTTTATTAATTTCAGAATTTATTTTATCTCTTAGTCGGACTATAACTGTACAAAGAAACTATAGAACTAATATAAGATGTCAGATGCTTGGTGAATAGTACTATTCTAGAAGATTGTTTGGATTTATTTGAAAAATGTTTAAATTATTTTAATGAGGACATTATATTCTTAAAGAAATTCATTTTAGACATATTCTAGAAATTTTATTAGACTTGGTAATCTGTAATTCCACTTCTTTCTGAAAAAAGCTTACTTGACTCATTACATATTTGCTATAAATTTTAGAATATTAGTTAACAAGGATTCTTGATTATAAATAAATATCCACAGAGTGGCATATATTTCTTTATGATGACTATGCATATTTGAAGCCTCTATTTTTTTCTTTCTAGTTTTAAACAGATTCAGATATCTTAGCTGAATCAAAGGAGACTTTTAAGAACATTCTAGAAACTGAACTTCTTCCTAAGAGAAACAAGTAATCATGTGAAACCTTTGAGGTGGGAGAAACATGCTCAGATTTTTCTCACTTGGAAAATCATATTGGTGATTGTAGAAAAAAATATATATAGTAGGGGAGGAACACGTAAAGAGATGAATTACAAGGTTATTGATTGCCATAGAATGATTAAAAGATGATGATGTCCTGGGTTGGAAAGAAGACTGTGGTGGATATATATCTAGGGTAGATTTTAAAGTAAAAAGAATCTTTTCTGTTTGATTTAAAGTTACTATATAGTAATTTTGTTGACTATATGTCTTCTAATAAATCTGTAATTTATCCTGATGTTACCACAGATGATGTAATCTAAATATTTAACCTACTATTTTTGTTACTCCAAGCTATTAAGTTAAACTATATAACCAAAGCCACTGACTTAAACACTGTGATGGAAAACACATTTTGTTTTTTCACTTTATCCTCTTCTGCTACTGGGAGGAAGGAGAAGGGCTAGAAAATCATTTTCTAGATCGATCTTTTAGATATTTAACTCCATTACTTCTATGCTCCTTTCTCCAGTGCCTAAGCAGTGCAGTGTAAGAGAGACAAAATGATAATATGATGTCTAGATTTAATTCATACATTAAGATTGTATTTGTGACTAAGCACAATAAGATATTATCATTGGGGAAATGCTCTCTTCAATCATTTTGAAATAATTAATATTTTGTTTTCCTTTACTCTATTTTGTGTGGGATCAATCTGAGCATTCAAGTGTATTTCTAGGCTGACAAATAGCTTACATTTAAATTACTTCTAAAATATGTGTTCCCTTTATTGTCATTGAATTATGACTATCCACTCAAAGCCTGGCCCAACTGTACAGATGTACTTCGCATTCCTAGCTTTGTAACACGCATAAAGATGGAAGATAAACTATTAGAACAAAGTAATACTTTGTGAGTCTCTAAATTCAATTTTGACAGGCATCTCCTAGCCTTGTAATTATTAACAAAACTCCTTAAGTGGTCAAATTTGCTACTGCACTTGCTAGATAACTCTCAGTTCAGGAAGTTTTCAGTCTTATTTGTCCTTCAGAAGTTTTGAGCAATAGTTCTAGAAGCATATTTTACCACCTTGACAAGCCATAGGTAGCACCTGTCTGCATCTAACTAACCTGGGTTGTTTTTTTAAAAATCTTCCCTGAGGTTTCTTTTACCTGCTAGCAAGTTCACACAGCAGTCCCAACATTGTATTTTATTCATTTACCTAGACTTGGAAATTATTTGGTTGAAAAATTCCTCAATGGAACACACAGTAAGAATAAGAGAGGAAATTTAATATAATCTTTCATAATTTACTTACTGTCAAAATAATTTTGGTTTATGAAATACAGTCTTTGTCTCTGGAGCTATACTTTGGAATTATTATGTGAAAATTTTTTTTCCTTTGATAAAATTGTACCCTTAAGACATTACACATTCTCATAACACTTTTAGTTCTCTAGTAAATTGATTCATTCAAAAGATTTACACAACACCTACCATATGTCAGGCTTTCTGCTAGATTGTAGGTTACAATAATCAGCATGCTCTCCTAAAGCTTCCATTCTAATGGGTATCAGAAAGATAAAGAATTAATAAACATATAAGAAATAATTAGACAATAAAAATACAAGGAAGTGACTAATGTAAAGAATAAAATAGGTAGGGCAGATGTGGGTAGAATGATCAGGTCAAGCCTCTCTAAGAAGGTGATAGTGGCACTGAAATCTAAAGGACAGGAACTAGCCATATGGCAAAAGTAGGGATAAGCATTCCAAGAAGAAGGAATGACAGGAAAGAGCTTGTCACGTTCACGAAGCTGAAAGGAGGCCAGTGTGACTAGTGTGTAATGAGGATGCAGAGTCGTGTGGGATGAGGTTGGAAAGACAAGAGGCACAAAGTAATGAACAGCCTGGCCTTGATGACATCCCCATACCATTCTCCTCTCATTCCAACTCTCTCCCTCACCCTATCCTAGAAAGCAATAGTCAGAAGATTGTGATTTCTTCCAAGTTCAACAGGAACACATTGATGTGTTTTCAGGAGATTAATGATGCGATCAGATTTAAGATCATTTCTGCTGTTTTGCATGAAATAGATAAGAGTGGAACAAAAGGGGAGTAGGTGGGGCTGGTGAGAAGAGTGCAAGGCTGAGATGCAGTCAGAACAAGGGATTCTCTCTCAGAAAAAAATCATTCATAGGATAGTATAAGTTTTTATTGCTTAAGAAGCGAAGCAAATGATAACATGAATAAATGATTAGAGACTGTATATGAAGACATTATTCAATTCAAAGGTGAGAAATATACATTTCAGAATACTTATAAAAATGATCAGACATAAAGCATATAAGAGAGTGATGTAAAGATGGGAAAAATTAAGATTTATAAACTTTTGGGAAGAAAAATGTTTAGATTATTCTTTGACTCCTTCCTAAGGGTTGGAGTTCCCTACAAGACATTTCTGGCTTATGTTTTCTCAGCTTCAGCTTAAGCAATGCCTTGATTACACTGGGGAGGGAATTTGCTTATTTTATAAGCAGTATTTAGATTTATCAATACCTTAATTATAGATTGCAGATATCTGGCAAGTTTATAATGCATAAATTCGTTTCCAGTAAAATTGGGTTCAGAGTATAAAGTCTAAACTTGCTATAAAATTCTTCCTTTTATCTTCTCTATCAGTGAAGTTTCTATAAGGAAAGATGAAACATCTCTATTGAATTAGAGTCTTAACAAAGAAAGCAAAACCTTTCACAAGGGCTGTTAGATTGAATGTCTGTTGCTTTTAGAAAGGTAGAAATTGTAGTTGAAGGAAACCTGTCCTGGTGGTCTTTCTGCCTGCAGCGCCAAGTGGGGTGTTCACAGGACAACTTCCCAGGGCACTCATTACCTTACCTCTGGCCCCCTGAGACCCTTAGGCCTGCCCACCACTGCCAGAACAGTCCTGACTTATGCTTTTATAGGACCTTTCAATTCTTCCCCTTTTGCCTCTCAGTGACAAGAGAGTCTAGGGAATGTAGTGTCCACTTTTTATGAGTGAGAGAGAATAGGAGAGGAGAGGAGAGGAGAGGAACACTGAGAGTAAGAAGAATGGTGCTGAGATTCCAAGAGAAAATGCAGCATACCTTCTCCAAAAATAAGTAGGTTTACACGACAATCATGAAAATGAACTAGGAGAACCTAGCCAAATATGGACTTTTAGGAAATATTAAGTGAAGTGAAGGAAAGAATATAAATTGGCTCCAAACTTCTAAATAGATTTCAAGGCATAGAAATTAATACACATGTCATCAAAATTATAGGACAAAAAACTGCAGATATTGAAGTGATTATGATGAAATATCTAAAAGGAAGGTTTACCCAAGATAAATAAAATAATGATTAATATTATTTGATCATTAATACTCACAGATAATAGTGTAGCCACTGTATTTAGTTACTCCCCATATTTTCTTTTTAAGTATTATGATAATATCATAATGGATACCTTTGCATATAGACCTTTTTTCTGAATTCCCAATTATTTTCTTAGAATAGATTTCTAGAAGTAAAATTTCTAGATTAAGTGGCATGACCCTTGAAAGGCTTGTCACCTGGGCTCAGTGGCTCAGCCGAGGCGAGAGGATTGCCTGAGCCTCCGGGTTCGAGACCCGCCCGGGCAACTTGGCGAGACCTAGTCTCTACAATAAATCAAAAATTAGCTGGGCGTGGTAGCACGCACCTGTAGTTCCAGCTACTTGGAAGGCTAAGGCCGAAGGCTCGCCAGAGCCCAGCAGGGCAAGGCTGCGGTGGCCGGGAGCGTGCCACCGCACTTCAATCTGGGCGACAGAGTGAGACTCCAACTCAAAAAAAAAAAAAAGGGCTTGTCATAT
The DNA here is from genome assembly GCA_963574415.1 of Tarsius wallacei. Classification (NCBI taxonomy): domain Eukaryota; kingdom Metazoa; phylum Chordata; class Mammalia; order Primates; family Tarsiidae; genus Tarsius; species Tarsius wallacei. The sequence goes on from CAUYQG010193805.1 coordinate 20,806, forward strand.
ACTTGGCAATTGTCAAACTATGTAAAACTTCCCTTGAATTAGAATGAGTAATGCAAAATTCAGTATATTGTTGCCTCAGCTGGGGAAGGTTGGAAGGTTATCAGAAAAAGGATTCTGGAGTGGCGTCAATGTTCTTCTATTATTTTGCCTGACTGGTGAGTTCACAGGCATTAATGATGTTGTTTTAAAATTATGTTTTCAAAAAGACTAATTTACATAGTTTATTTCATAGTTGTTAAAAGAAAAGGAGGGTTAAAGAGGTTGAGTAAAAAAGAATTATTGAATTTGGCATTTTAGAGGCCTGTATTACTTTGCTAGGACTGCCAATAACAGTACCATAGACTGCGTAGCTCAAACAACAGAAATTTACTTATTTATTTTTTCACAATTTTGAAGGCTAGAAGCCTGGGATTAAGGTGCTGGGAGGATTGGTTTCTTGTGAAATCTCTCTCTTTAGCTTGTAGTCATCTTTGTCCTGTGTTTTCACATAGTCTTCCCTCTGCTTTCCACTGTGTCTGTCTGTGTTGTATTTTCTTCTTCTTCTTCTTCTTCTTCTTCTTCTTCTTCTTCTTCTTTTTCTTCTCCTCCTCCTCCTCCTCCTCCTCCTCCTCCTCCTCTTCCTCTTCCTCCTCCTCCTTCTTCTTCTTCTTCCCCTCCTCCCTCCCCTCCTCCTCTTCCTTATTTATTGTAGAGATGAGGTCTCACCAAGTTGCCCAGCCTGGTTTCAAACCCACAGGCTCAGGCAATCCACTCTCGTCGGCCTCCCAAAGTTCAGGGATTACAGGCTAAACCACTAAACACAGCCAGTCATTTCTTCTTCTAATAAGGACATCATTTGTGTAAAACAGGATCCACTCTAATGAATTTAGTTTAACTTAATTACATATTAAAGACCCTTTCCCAAATGCAGTCGCATTCTGAGATACTGGGGGTTAAGACAGCTACATATTAATTTTAGGGTTATAAACTTCTGCCCAAAAGAAGGTCATGGTAATTTTAAGAGAGGAACTTTTCTAAAATATGGTGGATGAAAGTCTTATTTCTGCAAGCAAACCTTATAAAATTAAATAAATAAATTTTAGAGTTCAGACAGGAGACACAATATAAAGAGTGGAATGGGGTGAGATAATAGACCATGCCATTACCTGGAGGGAAGGAAAATATTACCACTAGAACAGTAAAAAAGCTTTGAGTTGGGAGTATGTTTGGAAGTTCAAGGAGCAGCAAGGAAACCAATTGGCTGGGGCACAGCAAGCCATGGGAGTAGTGAACAAAATGAGGCTGGAGAGATAGATGGGACCTGAACCATAGAGAGGTTTACAGTTCCTGGTTAAGGACTTTGGATCTTATCCTAAGTGTGATGAGAAACCATTGAGTCATTTTAAATTGGGAAGTGACTTGATCAGATTTATATTTTATTATAGAACATTTCATCTACTCTTTGAGACAGAAGTAGAAATCTCATGAATGGTGGGGGAAATCTCTGATTATCTGGAAGCATGGAGAGCAGTTAGGAGCCAAATGGTGATAGTCCAAACAAGAGATGAAGTCAGCTTTGACTAGTGGGATAAGTGAGAGGCAGTTATATTCAGGATTTATTTGGAAGAAGACCCATCAGTACTTTCTGATGATTTGATGAGGTGTGAGTGTGAAAGGGGATTGAGCAGAACTCTAATACAAATTTAGATTTACCAGCACAATCATCTACTGAAACAATCAACAGAATCGTGTACTAAAACAGAATCATCTATGAAAATAGATGATTGAAGAAAATAAGGAGTAGTTCAAATTTTGACCTGCTGAGTTCAAAATGTTTATTAGAATTCCAGATGGAGATAGATGAAAAAAAGATCACCAAGGAAAACTGAAAAACCAGCTGAGGTCAGATGACATAAATTTGTAAGTGTACCAACTGGCATAATTGTATATCTTTATTTGCAATGCACACCAGCCTGGACACAAAAATTGAGATAGCAGATGTTTGTTGGTGTTGCCCACAGTTGGTAAATTGCATGGTTAATATCATAGGAGATCAGGGAAATCAAGGATTTATTACTTCTAGTTAAGGAATAATTTAGACAGCTGACCAGAAAGTCTATATCCACTAGAAACTAGTCAGCCATCAATAACAAACTCTCAACTCAGAAGTGCTTAAGAAAGACCTGGTGGAATCATTGTCTCAGGTATATAATCAAGGAACAAATTTTTGTTTGTTTGTTTTCCCCTCTCTCTGCTTGAGAGGTCTCTGTATTCAGCTTCATTTCTAAGCTTATCTTCTCTGTGGTTGCAGGAGTACACAGTAGTGCTAGGAATTACCACACATACCCTGTAATGTCCAAGAAAGAATGGGGCCTGTCTCTTTTGAAGGTGTATTTTGAAATGAAGTGCCTTTTCAGACGCCCCTTGGAAAACCTTTCTCGTAATGTTAAGAACTGTGTCACAAGTCCACCCTAAAACTAGTACAATGACATTCTGATAATTGCTTAGTGATCAAGATTTACCACTGAGTTGAGGTTGAGAAAGCCTCCCTTGATGAGTAAATATCTGAATAAAATATGAAGTGTATATTAGCAAAGAAGCAGAGAGAAGAAGATTTATGCATAATATTCAAAGTTATATAATATAGTAGATAAACATAAATAGAGTATATGTGCTTAGAGAAAGGGAAAGGAGGAAATTAGACCAAAGAGCAGTTTCATAAAAATGTGAGAAAAAAGGAACAGAAAGATATGGAAGGACTAGAAAGTTGCTTCAAAAGGCAAGATTATTTTTTTATTCCAGCAATAAAGAATTGCCAATCAATATGGATTCTGAGATTAAAACAAAGATTTATGATGTTGAGTGAGTTACTATGAAATTATATTAATATACTGAGTCGTGAGACTTGTGATTTGGTCAGCAAACACAGGTTTATCCTTTAAAATGTATATATTTGGCCCTGTTATTGTTAAAAAATATTCAAACAGGCAAATAGAAATATTTAAGGAATGGTTTAAGTCATTACTGCCACAGAAGAATTGTAAAAGTTTTGCTTTATTTTCTATTTTAGGTTAGGTATTCCACAATACTGAAATCTATGAAGCAAGCCATTCCCTTCACCAGTGGCATTTGGTGGTGTACTCTAAATTTAGAATGTTATACTAGGAAGGGTTCAAACTGGAAAGAATATTACTGAAGGAACTAAAATTGGAACCTAACGTGAGAAGGGACTCCCATATATAATCAGTATTTTGGAAAAGAAGATTGGGAATGAAAGGAACTGATATTTTTGGAGAATGTAATTATGTTGAAGAAGTTTAAGAAAATTAACCAATAGTTCTTAGGCTGATACCTTGGTCCAAAGATGGTTTTCTTTTTTAAAATATTGGGTATTGGCAAAATTTCAGTTTTACTAAATACTAATCTGTTTCTCCCACCTTGTTTGTATAATACCAATATATGAGAAATTTAGTTGTAAAGTTTCAACAAAGCTTATGATGGGTTGTAATATTTTGCATCAATAAACTGGTCATAAGAAGATGAATAATCTTTCACACTAATATATCTTATATGTATAATTATAATTATTAGGAAGATAAATTTTATATTTTTTCTGCGAATGTTCATGTATTAATGTCATAAAAATTAAATTAAAATACTTCTCCTGTACACTCAAATGATTGAAAACATCCTATGTTCCTAAGAATGAGACATTAAGATAGATATACCACATCTCAAATGATAGGATATTACTTTATAGTCTCTCCTGAAATAAAAGCAATAAATAAGTGAGTTAAAACAATCAGATTATCTTTAATAGATATATGCATCAACCATCAAAACATCAGTTCAAAATTAATTTTCCTTTGAAACATTATAGGTTATGTTGGAATGTGTAACTTCTTCAGGAAAATATAAGGACAATTGTGCTGAGAAAAGGGAGTTGGGTTTTAAATTTTTTCTCCTGAGGTTTGACACTTATTCCCTATTACATAAATTTGACAACTTTCATTTTTGGAAAGAAAGTGCGTTTGTCATTATTAAAAATAAAACCCTTGAAATTTCTCACAAGTGCAACTGGAAACCTTTAATGCCATAATAAGAGGGAATATAAAACATTTAACCTGGAAAGTGATATGTCAACATATTAGAATGGTCCATTTGATACCACATTAGAGACCAGCTTTAGTGATTTATGAAGGAACATTTAGGTCGCAAAGTACTTCTCATGGTTGGGGAAAGCTGGAAGCAGGCCTCTTGGTAGATTATTCACAGCAGGAAAGCAGGGCAGTGAAGCCAATGGCATTCCAGAGGCAGTTTTTATAGACACCTTCTGCAAAATGAACCAGACCAAAAGAACATAAATAATTTAGAACAATTTTAAGAGTATGAATTTCTCCAGTCAATAGTCTTTCTTCTATAGCTTTCCATATCAGGCCCTGCATACTTGACTCTCATCTATTTGTCTTAAAATTGGGTTCAAAAGCAAATTTACAGTCTTGGTCACATGGCCAGGATAATTAGGAAGAGTCAAGTGTGTTGTAGGTTGTAGAGGACTGGCTCTACAAGACCCTTGGATCACAAGAGATGCCTTATAATCCAGATGTGCCTGGAAGTTGAGAATTTTTAGGATATCAACTTCTGTGTAGATGGGCCTTCCAATGCCCCAACCTCTTAATTTGTGTAATACCTTGTTTCTGATTATCTTTTCCTGGGCTCTGCTTCAGCCACCCACGTATGGTCCAGTCTAGACAGGGATTCACAGACTTCAATGTGAAGTAGAATTTGAGGGGATGCTGAAAATTGGATGGGAAAAAATTACATGGTAATTTTCACTAATTTCTCATTGAAATTTAGCATTCCTTTAAATATGAGTTTAGGTAACAAATAACTGTCACCAAGATCAAGGGTATTCTTATACATTTCAGCTGTTGAAGTATCACTTCTTTAAAAATATGAAATTTACTAAACCTACTCTTAGATTTATTATTTAACAGGCTAATAAGCATACTGTTTTAATGTGTTACTAACCATATACTTGGTTTCTTGATATTTTTATAAAAGTATTTCAATATAATTGGTTTCCTTTTTATTCTATGTTTTGTATTTTATGCATGTGAAAATCGTTATTGTCAGAGATCCACAGACTACTAAACGTGTCCATGACACAAAAAAGATTAAGAATTCCTGTAAATTTTGATATTATGAATAACTGCAAACATTTTTAATTTTTTAAAATTTGAAGTGTTCTGTTCTCTGAACACTAACTCTTCTCTTTCCAGTTTATTCCCTCAAATCATCTCTCAACTCCAACAGTTCTTTCATCCTTCCCAACTCAGAACTATCACTGATCCTGTCACTTGTTTTTCTGTCCCTCATCCCCCCTTATGTTCTTAGCTCCCTTCTTAAATGTTAGCTCAGGTTCCATAGTCCATCATTAAAACCACCACCATACCTATACCTTGTTCCATTCTCCCTTTATGCTCCACACATGGCTAAACCCAAACTCACAACCTTCCACATATTTTGTACCCACATACAAACAGAATGCTCAGATCTAATCTGCTCATCTCTTTAAGTCTTGCTTATGAGAGTCACCCAAAGAAACTTAGGACCCTCAACTCCAGGGCCCATGTTCTGACTCCCTCTCTATCTACACTTACCTCTTAAAAATCTTCCCACTCTGGTCTCTAGAGCTCACTGTCGGTCAACAATGAAATCTTTAACTTCCACCTTTTTCCTGAATGTTTCCTTCACCTTTTTACTTTATCTGAAATCTTGCTCTCCCCAGTGACTTTCTTTCTGCAGTCTATTCAAAAGTAGTGACTCCCTCTCTCATACCCCCTGAATGCTGGTCCTGGTGGAGAGGCACGTATCCTTTCTTCTTGTCACTTACATAGTATTCTTCTCTCTTGCCCAAAAAGCTCTGCTTGAAATCTCATACCATCACCCCCTCCCACCCACTTCTCCTTCTTGAAGTTTTCTACTGATCTCCTGGGTCATTCCTTTTCATTCCTTGAAGACTTTAGTTTCAGATTACTGTCACTCTCTCCAAATGAATTATTTCATACTTTACAGTGATTTCAATATGCATGTAGATTATCCTTAGATTACTCTGTCTTCTCAGCTCTCTAAAACACTTCCCCTTTTTTTGTGTTTTTCTTCCCATGGTTTCATCCTAACCCTGACATCACCACTTTCATAATCTCAAACATCCTAGTCTCTGATGACGTCTTATCTTTCCTCTCACTTCTAGTACTCAGACTCCTGACATTTTCTGACCCACTGGGAAGCATAAGCCATTGATCTTACTACCCTGTCTGTGTCCTTACCCACCTCATAGACAGAGGAATTCACTCACCTTATAGCTTCACTCTCCCCATATCTAGCTAAAACTCCATTATGACAGCTTATAATTATTCCCTTGCATAGACCACTCTCACCTTCAGTGGTCCCTTTTCTCCTCTCACTTCTACATACTCAGTTGACTACACCCTTGATTAAATCTAATTCACTACTGTATGCTGACATTCTCACAACTAAAAGTGAATGGAGAAGAATTCCAGCTTGGACACTGGTTTCACTTGGAATTCATGACCACTAACTTCAAGGGGTCCATATACTGCTGGATCACTCCACTAGGTTTTCCTAGCTCATCCACTCTTCCCCTCTCCGAGATAACTATTCCATACCTTCTTGTCTTTTCTTAAATTTCTAACCCATCTTTCCAATCTTCCTTTGCAAATAAATGACCTTGCTTCCTGTTTTCTGAGAAAATAGAAGCAATCGGAAGCACTCAACATCTACATATGTGTCCATGTGACCTTTTTTCCTAGTATTCTCGCTGAACACTTTATGTTCCTATCTAACGGCAACACTTCTCCAAGTAAGCCAGATTATAACACTTCTTGTTAATTCAAGAATACTACTTCAACCATCTTTCCTTCCTCTTCTGCATTATCATTTTTCTACTTAATTTTTCTAATCATCATACAAGTATTATGCAATATTTCTCATCTTGAAGGGGGAAAAACAAATATGACAAAACAAAACAACAATAACAATAACAAAGAAAGAAAATCTCTCCCTGTAGCTAATGCATGGTTCAATGCTCTTCTTCAGAGTAATACACAACAAATAATTTGCCCATCTTCACCACCTCTAATTTCTCTTCTCAAATTCTGTCTTGAATTTGTTCCAATCAGGTTTTCACCCCAATGACCTATCAAAATAGGCCTTGTTAAAGTCATCATGGCCTCCATGCTTCCAGTTCAAGAGTTGTGTCTACTCTTACTCAACCTCTTAGCAATATTAATGTACATAACCACTTCCTCCTTCTTGACTTTCTGGACACCAGTTTTTCTCTATTTCTCCTTCTCTACCACAAGCCACAAGCTGCTATTTTCAGTTTCTTTTGCTGCTTTCTGATCATCCTTTCAATCTTTGAATTTTCCAATCTCCCACAACTACTCAGTACTTTGATAACTCATTTTCTTTTATTTTTTTAAGCCCTTAAGTAATTCATAAGTCTCAAGGCTTCAAGTGCATAGCATGTAAATGTTAAAAACAATCAAATGTTAGTCTTGCCTGATTTATCCAGCAGCCTGATTGCTATCTCCATTTAGATATCTAAGTTGAACCCCACCTATTTATCTGCTATCAAAATATAAGATTAAGTATCTCCAATCTTTCTTCAAGTCATCTTTGACTTTTTTTAAATCTTTACGCATCGTAGTCATTTTTTCAAAAAATTCTGTCGATTTTACCACTGAAACATATCTAGAAACAACCACCTCTGTTGCTTCCATCATGGTTCAGCCACAATGCTTTGTCTTCAGATTGTTACACTAGCCATTGAATTGTTCTCTGCTTTGTGCTTGGCACCCTACAGTTTATTCTTGACAAAATGAACACAGTTATCATTTTATTATATGTCAGTTTATCACTTTTCTGCACAGAAGTTTTTAATGGCTTTCCATCTTACTCAGAATGAGACTAAATTATATTCATGTTTGTATTTTGCCTGATCTCTGTCAACCTTGGTCACTACCATTAAACCCAGCTCATGAGATATAAGCCTGTTTCTGGAGATTTTTATTTGATTTACCAATATCCTGAAAAATTTGACTTCCCTAATCAAGATGCCTATACTATTCTTATAAAGTTATATACATTTTTATTTTTATATGCCTTGATTATTTACCATAGCTATATATGTAAAAGGAATAATAGTGTCTCTGTTTTTATGTATCGTAAACCTTGGACACCCAATTCCAACCAAAAACATGATTGGGAGAGATAACACTCTATATTAGTGTTTTTCAAAGTTTCTTCATTATTGCTTACTGAGAATTCTTGTTATATACACACACATATATATAAAATCTTTTTCCTAACAGCTATTACCATCTATGAAATTTTAATACTGTAAGTATACTGTATATCTATTTATGTGCTGTGGACCTTTGGAGATTAAAAAGTATTGTAGGTACCTCAAATTTTGTCACCCAGAAAACTCTAACTTTAAAATATTTGAAGACCATGTTTTGAGAATGCATATATTCTATGGAGACGTCTCACTCCATCCATTCTCCAGAGATGCAGTCAATTCCATGAATCAATCACTCAAAACCTCCAGTGAGCTGTGTTGTTAGAACATATTGTTTTGTGCCCTCATGTAATTAATTCTCTATTGAATTATATTTTATTATCATGCTACTGGCTTATATTGAGGACATTAAAAAAGTACACAAACAAAGCAAAAAAAAAATACACAAAATCTGCTACTATGTTACTCTACAAATGTTGAAGATATATTTTGCTGCACCACACAAAAATTGTCGTCCTTTTAAGAAACTGTGAATGAAAATTTTCGCAGGTAGGACTGAACCTAGCAAAGTGAGCACCTTGGCCCAGGCATAAATAAATATTTACTATTTAAATAAAACAATATAATATTTAATATTAAATGGGAAGTCTTGAAGTTCTTGTACACTATTTATTCAATGGAAAGGATGGGCTCTTATTAGAGGAAGGAGATGAAGGAAGACACTTCAGAACAATTCATCTCCTCAACATCCACCCCACACAAACTCACACTAAAACAGAGCAAAATTTACAGTTAAATAATCTGTTCTCTACAAGCAGTTGTGATATTACTTTTTGGAGTGGATTTAATAAAACCCTCATTATCCATACATATACTCTAAATAGATTATCAACTTCTTCCTTCAATCCAGGACTTTAAAATAATTCTGGGGAGAAAATACTGTGGTAAATGTAATTTTCTAGTTTGTTGCATTTCTAGCACTATGATAGCATCCAGTACAGACTGTTATCCTGGTTTATCTGCACAACTAGCTTGTTCCATAAACTGTGTTTCTGGACAAGAAGTAGATAGGCTTTTCCTGAGACATTACTTGCTTTTATCTTTTGGATAATAAACTTAATGACTGATCTGTTTCTCTTGCATTGCATGACCAAATCTCAGAACCAAATCTGTGACATACCTCTAACAAAATATATAAAGCATTATATATTTTACTTTAAATATGTGTGACTATATGTCTAGCGCTTTTAAAAAGTGTCTGGAACACCATAGACACTTAATCAATATTAGAATATTAGTACTAGCATTAGTTGTTTTTGTTGCTCTTTTCATATTATCTCTTGTCTTGTATTATCTTTTTCTGACTTTATCTTCCTTCTCAAATTTATTATTTTCTTCTCTATCATGCTTTATCTTTGTAAACTCCTTCAAAGCTTTTTTAGGATGAGGTTGTATATAACTCATAAGTAAATATTTATATTGCATTCTTCAAAGAACCTGGCAAAACTTTTTGACTCATTATTTATTTTTGTAATTAAACTACCAGAAAAAGCTATCTAGATGAATACTATTGTATTACAATGTCTGAGAGACTTAGATCATAAAGATCTTAAGAACATTTATTTATCTTCAAGAGCTATAAGATGTATGAATCAGATTTCCAGTATATGCTTTAGGATTAAATGTAAACTCAAAGGAATTCTTAAAATATTGTTTAAACACATAAAAATGTATTAAATATGTGAGAGCCAATATAAACTAAAGAGAAAATTTATAAAATAAAATGAACGCAATTTAAAAGTGCTTATATATTTAGTATAATAATTTTCATAGCAAATTGAGAACCAGCATATGTGATTCTAAGATTACAAAGAGATTGTAATCCAAGGAGAAATCTAAAACATAGAGCAAACCAATTTAATAGAGAAAGATTTGAAGTAGAAAAAAATAATAATGCCACACATTTGAAAAATATAGTCATGTTTTTTTTAAAAGCTTTGCATATGTAGCAGTATAAAATATTTTCATACACAATCTTTCTATTGATTTTCACAAACATCTTGTCAAGTAGACCGGGCAGTTCTGCTTCTAGGGAAGCTAAGGCTTAACGAATTAAGTGACTTGTCACAACAAATACGTTTTAGAGCTAAGAGTAGAGCCTGATTTTCAGACTTCAGATCACAGGGGCTACCCTTTAATTTTAGAACACCTGGAATGTCCAGAGCTGGCTATTTAAGACTTGTTTGGGGGTAAGGTCCCAAGTAATCAAAGTTGGTGAAATTCAGTACTGTCCAAGGATAAAAATCTAAAATGACTGTATGCTATTAAAATCACATCCATCTCAAGAAATATAGCTATCTTAATTCTCATATTCTTCAAAGTATCTCCAGTGCTTCAGTGATATTTTATATTCTGAGTTTTTTTGTTTTTTTGTTTTTTAGAAAACTTTGGTTTTTATAAATAAAAGGACATTCTTTTAATGCAGCCACTGCAAAGAACTGACTAAACCACCAAACATATAAATATACTGTCATGGGTACCTGATACCCAAAATAAGATTGATGTAGAGAAAAAACTACTTCAAAGATAAAATTTATTTAACTTTTGTCTCCTGTATGTTTTCACTGAGTATATGTTCTGTCAACAACACAGAGTCAAACCGGAACTCTGGTTATTTTGTGATTTTTGTTAATTTCCTTGCCCTTTGTACTGGTGATTTTGATGTTTGAACATATCTTTTTGTGGCTCCTTGAAGCCACACTCTTTTTCCTAGGATTGAAAATTATCTTTATCAGAACCTTTTAACTAATCTTTAATAGATTTAAAATGACTAAGTTATATTTAAGTACTATTACCAAAAAAACGAAAATGCTATCTCATATTCATTCAGTAATTACATTTTGGGAAAACTTTGGCCTCAGTTAAAGAAATGAAGAATCATTTAGCTTAGAATTTTCTTATTCTGAGTTTTTATCCCTTTTCACCCATTTTTCGAGGGAATATAATTTATTACTAAGGCAGGATCCCCAATAATTGTGTTATCTTCTTATTCTCTCATTCTTTAACGAATATGTTTTATATCAGCTATACATTATATTCAGAGGACTTTTTAAAGCAATAATCAATATCTTATAAGTCAGATAAAGGACCTATAAAAGGAAAAATATTTTATATCTGAATTATATATACCAATTCCCTTTCCTTAAATGGGAGAAAAGTTACATTATTCTTAAATGGAAATGAGTGTGCCCTTTTATTATTATGAGATTATTTGGAACTATACAGTGTTTTAAAGTCTCTGGACTATCCTTCCTGGTATAAGATTTATTTTACTAAAATTTGAGATTAATAAAATGAGTAATAAATTTTGCTAGGAGTTTAATAATGGGAAAAATATGAGGCAAATACATTACAGGCAATAGTGAATTTAGTATTATGTGTTACTTAGAACATATTTGGTTGTAAGCATTTCTCCACAAATTAAGTAGAAATTGTTGTCAATATCTAATATCTCAGGCTATATATTTTTGCTAGAACACAGAAGGTATGAAGCAAGGTTAATTATACAAAAGATTAAAAAATCACAGTGAGAATGTGATCAGAGAGAGTCTCTGTGTTAGCAGAGAAAGAAATGATTATTCTCTCCTTATTTTTAACCTTGAACAAATTTCCTGTCTTTATAATAAATGTACTAATAAGCCAAAGCACTTATCACTGTGCATAGTAGTTGCTCAATTATTTTACTTATCTTCAGCAGTTACTAATAAACTCTATAAGCTAACACATGAATGATGTACTTTCCTTTTAATGGTGACTTCATATTACATTATCAATAATCATGTCGTATTTAAATAACTTATTCTGTAGTTATTACATGTACTTATATATACTTACATGACTTAGAGATTGTCAAGCCATGAAACATAATTTTATAAATTTGATAAATTCCTATATGTATTAATTTTAAAACACTGTATCATTTAATTTGTTTTCTGCTGTGAACAATATGTCCTTTTTGGCTTATCCTCAGCCATTTTTAATTAGACAAAATACAGTGTTGCAAGTTTTAAAACTAAAGGTTAGGCATCCATCCAAGTAGCAAATATTACAGTTGTGGCTATTTTCCCAGATTAATAACTTCTCTGACATTTGAACAACTGTGTTTGAAATATAGTGTAACAGAATATGTATTTGTCTTCTATAAAAGTTGTGTTTAAGAAGTTGTTGATAAAATCTCCTTGAGTTTCAAGGGATTTATATGTTTTTATTTTTTAGAATGCCATGGAAATTAATATAACTCAGAGGATAAACTGCAACTTTACATTAAATACAATAAATAAGATTATTATAAAGCAATGGCTTAGAATAAAAGTTTTTTTTTTACGATCAGAGATTACTTTTCATTAGCTTCTTTCTTTGTAGTAACCTGTTTCTCAGTAAATATTTTGTTCTCCTCACAATAGAAGAGCATTTGTAAAACACATACACATATTTGATATTTGTCTCATCTCTTCTTTCTCCATACACATTCCTCCTCCTCCAGGAAAATCCTTTTCTGCCTTTACCTGCAGGTGCTCTCCTCTTTGTTTCCATGGTATCTTGGCATCCTAAGAGCTATAGTACTTACCACATGGTACTACAGTGGTGGTTAATTGTTACTCAGCTGTGGTCTTTGGAAAGAAAGGTCATTTTTGCACCCAGTACTGAACACAGTAGTGGTAGTTTCTAATTAAATTAAAATGCGTGAGTGAATGTTTGGTAGTTTCTTCCTCTTCTATTAAAGTTTAGAGAAGCAACGCTAAAAAAAGGGTAAATAGTATTGCACAGAATCACAAATTTTAATCACATTCAAGTATTTACTACTTATTTAGCTAAAATACTGAGCATTGTTATTTACAAATTGGATCATGTCAATGAACTTTTTTCAAAAAGCAGTGACTTCCTCTCTCCTCCCTCAACTTCCCACATTCATTATAGTCTAGAATCTGTTCTTTCTTAAAAAAAAAAAAATAATAAGCCTCTCAGTACGTAGGCCTCCTTTCAAGTTTGCATAACCTTGGAGATACAGAGTAGTTAAGTTGTAGCCAGAATAGCCCTGATTCCTCCTGGCTTGGCTTTAAATGGTATCCTAAATCCCATTTGTCACTTATAATACTCTTTAGTTTGGGCCTGGCTAGATATCTTTTCCTTCCTGAGTCCATTAACTGGAAACCTTTAGAATGTGGCCTGCAGAGACCGCAGCTGAATGAAACTCATTTTTCAACAAATGGAGAAGGTCAGGAAAGAATTTCCGAGTTATAATAATAGAAAGAGCTACCAACTATAAAATATTTATTTATAATAGCAATGCACTCTGTGTTTTTAATTGTTCTAGTAACTCATCAGGTATATGTTATTATCACCATTTTACTGGTGGAGTAACTAAAATTCAGAGAGTTTATGCAACTTGCTTAAAGTCTTACAGCTGGTAAAGTGAGGAGCCAGGAGTCAAATGATTTAATTCTAACACTAAAGCATGTGCCCTTAATCTCTATACTATGTCAGGATATGATTAATTCCATATGGCATTTTTTTAGCAAGAACCTGATACAGGAACATGACATGGCACAAGAGAAGAGAAACAAAAAGCCACCCAGAAATACTCAGGTCATTCCATAAGTAACTGCCCTGTTGCAGAATAAGTAAATGCTTCTTATTCACAGGCTGAAGTGAGATTTCTAGTACCCCAACTTCAAACCAAATTTTGTCAACTATTTTTGAAGAGGACTTGTTGTAGCCATTACCATTATCTAAACAAACAGGATTCACATGATAAAAAATTAAAGAATAAAAAAATTAAATAAACTCGGATTACTTTCTTTTAACTCTCTAGACTCCATCTGTTCAAGTGGAAAAATTCATCTGATTCAGTAAAAGCAAAAATATTTAAAACACCAATTATATAGTTAAAGTATTATTTAAATATTTTTCTCTAAAGGAATAGTCTTGTATTTCTGATTCAAGATTATATTCTAAACACACTTTCAACTTAAAATAGGCCATAATCACTACAGAAAGCAAGATCAGTGCTAAATAACAAAATATCACAAGTGTGTTATCAAAAACTTCACAGGAGAAAAAAAAATTGTCGAAGTTTAATATGTGACTAATTTCTCTGGGTGCATTCTATTTTCTTTTTGATCTATATTATAAAGCCAGCTTATGGATAGCTAATAAAGTCATTCTTAGAATATGACATATTAATGAAAGACCTTGTCCATATGTTTGCATTGAGTACTTCAGTAAATGTTGGTTAGATGAACTGATTGCTTGATTTTGAATCTACAAACAAGTGGGGATGTTATAGGGAAACTAATTCCATACACCACTTTTTCTTAAGGATGGTTCTTCTGAGACATGCACAGGGAAAGAAAGATCATAAAAGAGTTATAGCAGAGGAGAAGAATCCAAAGCAGGACTAGAAATTTGATGGAACCATTAATTCAAATCATTCAACAAAAATGAACTGAGCACTGAACATGTATTAGGTAGAGCTTGATACCTGAATATTAGAAGATGAATAAGAACATAGTCTCTATTTTCAAGGAACCCTAAGCTCACAGGAGAATAAGACAGGGGAAAATAATTGCAGTACAATGTACTAAATGTTGGAGAAACAAGCACTGAGGAGAAAATAATTAAATCCATGCATACTTGTTTCAGGGAATGACACTTAATGAATCTTGAAGGATCAGTAAAATTTTGCAGGGATAAGGGAGGTACAAGAACATTCCAGTCTGAGAAAACAAAGGTTGGCTCTGATAATACATGAAAGTGCCATCTCATTCAGTGAATCTAGAATGTTGGATTCAAAAATAAAGATAGGTTAGATATGATTGGAGTACAGGCTATATGCAGACTGTGGAAAGTGGCAGATTTAAGTTTGTGACTTTTGCTTATTGGGTTTGGTTTTTGTTTTGTTTATGTTTTTGTTTTTTTGCTTTTTTGTATTTAAGCATGAGTTGATGAGGGTCTAAATTCCTAAGGCAGAGGCAACAGAGATAGAGTGGAGTAGAAAAATTCTAGAGCTATTGGAGATAAATCAGGTGGATCTGGTGACCAAGTTGATATAAGGGGGTGCCAAAAAAAATGTATATACATTTTAAGCTATGTTATCTATATATTAATTTTTGCAGTTGAATTAAATTATGGTAGCGACATGTAGTATGACATTCGCTCAACCGAGCTTCTGCCATTTTCTTTGACTATCCTGCCTGTTGCATGGTGACACTAGCATTCATCTGATTAGCACTATCTTTTAGCGAATGTGTATACACTTTTTTGGCACCCTCTGTATTTTAGGTGAGGGAGAAAAAGGTTCTGAAAGTGACTCTACATTTTCTATCAGAAATAATTAAGTGCATGTTGGTATCATGAACTGGACTAAGTAATGCAGGAGGATGGGCACATTTTACATGAATAATGACAGGAATAAGGAGTGGCAAGAGAGAAAGAAGTGGTCCTGGGATAAACCCTGAAGAACCCAACCTGGGAAAACCAGGTAAGGTAAACAAGAGATAAGACAGTCCAGGTAAGACATACTGTGTCAAAAGGAGTCATTGTTCTCAAACTTCTTAACCTTTTATAAAATTTCACTCAATACCTAGAAAATTTATTATAAATTACTTCAAGTATATTATATATTATCATTGATCAACACCTTAAAGTCCCTCTGTATAAAATATACTATCGAGAGATATAAAGAAAACAAGACAAGTTTTGAGGAGTGAAAAGGCAATAATGACTCTAAAAATTTTATAATGGAATGACTGTAAGAAAGATTGACACTTCTGGTAGAGACACTGGTGTTAAAAGAAAATTTTCAATTCCTGTTCACTGTGTGGGAATTTGACTTGTTCAATATAAACAAAATGGTTTCATAAAGAATTTCCCAGAATTCTGGTGGTTAGGAAGGAGTAACTACTCTGTTGATTTTATAAATAAACTTTTCGCAGAAGTGATGAACGCTATTTTTTTCGTCTTTTTGAACTTAAAAAGAATTTGAAAATAACTTAAAATTTCAGGGTTTAGCACCATGAAATTGTGACTAAGAATGAGCCTTTTGAAAAAAGTAAAAATTTTGAGAATATATAAAGAAGAACCAAGGAAAAGTACAATCCAAAGTGATTAGAATTATTTGATATCTTCTGAATGAGAAATTGGACAAGCACAACCTCTTAAAAACATGTTAGACCAGTCAGTGTTCAGCTTTAGCTAGTAACTTGCCTTACAGATTACAGTAAAAAATTGTTTCTAAAACAGGTTATAAAAAATTGTTTCTCTTGTGTAAGTACAAAGAGAAGATTTAGCTGGTCATGAGTCTCTTGATATTATAGTTACAAGGATTCAATGAATTCAGAAATCAGAGAGATACCAATTAATCCTTTTTGATAGATGGATGACCCAGAATCCTGCATTAAAGTCTCAAGGTCTCACAAATGAGTTCAGGATCATATTAGGAAGGAAAATCTAAAATACCAAAATACTCCCTCAAATAGGTGAATCACTCATTTGTCATAGCCCCAGAACTGAAGGTGACTCAAGAAAGACCAAATAGGGCTTTTGCCCCAGTTTTGCCCCACAAAAGTTTCTAAGGTAGTTGTATCTCTGAATCACCACTTGAAACCAATGGGGAAATAGGATTCTTGGCTGATGTGACTGTCAAGGCGTTTAGGTACCTGTAATAACCTCTAAATCTCAACTCATTACATTAAGGACAGTGGGATCACTGTATTCTCGAGCAATATTAAAAGATATTCATGAAGCAGTCATGGGTTGGAAGAAATAGCACTGAGTTTAGATTCAGGTTAATGTTCAATACCCAAGTTTGCCTTCTTTTATGTGGACAAATGTAGTTCTAGGTCCCTCATCTATAAATAAAGGTAATGATACATACTTCAACTGTATAAGAATTAAGAAAATAATATGTTACAAAGTGCTCTGAACAGAATAGGAACATACTAGGTGATTAAAAAATAAAAACAATCCAGAGCCGGGTTCAGTGACTCAGCCTGTAATCCCATGTTTTGGGAGGCTGAGGTGAGTGGATTGCCTGAGCCCGCGAGTTCGAGACCCACCTGGGCAACTTGGTGAGACCTCATCTCTACAATAAATCAAAAAATTAGCCAGGCGTGGTAGCGCGCGCCTGTAGTTCCAGCTAGTTGGAAGGCTGAGGCGGAAGGATTGCCGGAACCCAGTAGGTCGAGGCTGTGGTGGCCGGGAGCGTGCCACTGCACTCCAGTCTGGGTAACAGAGCGAGTTTTCAACCCAAAATAATAATAATAATAATAAAATAAAATAAAAACAATCCAATTAACAGATATTTATTATGGCATGTTATGGGTCAGAATGTCCAGAAAACTTATGACTAAATGAAGTAATTTTAAAGAAATCTTTTCAATATTCTTATTTCATCACTCTCTATATATTTAAATTTTGGAATTTTTCTTGTTACATGAAAATTTTATTTTACAAAGAAAAGCAGAGGTTTAAATGTACGTTTAGATTTAATCTGCATCTACACTTTGATAAAATCAGACATGTGAAATAGGGATCACTCCCAGGTAGGCTGGCACTTGAACGGCTGTGCTGGTTAGGATCCTACAAAGAAGCCACATGAAACTAGATACAGCTTCTACTTTGGTACTCACAGCATCACTTTCTGTGCCATCCTCACAGCCCTCATCTTTATGAAGGGTTTCTTGTTCTAAGAAAACTTGGTAGGCAACATATACCTGTTCTTTCCCACTACTTGGGAATGATTTATTAAACAAATATTGGTACTAATGTTAGGTATGGAAATGTGTGTCTCCTACACATATTTAATTTCCCTTTTCATTTTAGGGATGCCCATACAAAACAGACCCTCTGTGAATGAATAGTCAATAATGTCCAGCCATATGGTAGGGCAGGCTTTTGAGGTTCCGTCGTCTTACCTAGAAGCAAATATTGTGCTACACCATGACCTTGAACATGAGTGTGTTTATTGTTGTTGTTGTTGTTGTTTTTGAACATGAATGTTAAAGCCAGCAAAAGATCATCTGCTCAAATTCATGTCAAAGAAGAACTCAGTAGGCTTTGTGGGATGATATATCTACTTCCCTTAGTTTGGATTTCTTTTGTTTAAATACACTTACATTAAGTTTAAGGAAAATTGACTCTCACAACCAATTAGTTTTACCACTCTTTATTGTCAGTGCCGCCAAACATCAATCAGTCTCCCAAAATAGAAGCAAAGCAAATTGAGGGGGAGTAGAGCCGATAGCAGGAGATAGTCATATATAGATGAATCTATCTATAACAGCTCCTGAAAATGTTTGGGAAGTCCCGGTCATAGATTTGCTCAACTGGTCCCTCAAGTCTAGCATTATAATGGAACTATTAATTCTGGCACAGTGGATTACATTAATTATTGAAGTTTCTCTCTGGTTCCACTTTTTCTGTCTTTGCTTTAAAAACTAATTGGGAGAAGGCAAGGTAGAGACAGTGGAAGGAGCAATTCAATAGTGGTTTTTATGAGTATGGCAAAAAAAGAATGGACATTTGAATTCCCCAGTCTCTCTAAGTGTAATTGAAGTTGAGAAAAACTAATCCTGGTGTTAGCTCAATGCATTCCACAAAATCAGGGCTTTTAACATAAGAAAGTTATTTCAAACAGTTATTTCCAAAGCTAAATGTAGTTAATTAATCACAAATTAAAGACTTGGATGTTATTTGTTAGAGATTGTGTGTAAGTTGGGAGTAAAACAAATCCATGGAATCCATTATATATATATATGTTATGTGTTCTACGGAAGAGGAACCAGTTACCGAGGTCTGGGTCTCTTCTGTCTGTCTCATTCCAGATTTGGTGTAGTATTCTCACTAAATAGTAATTTTTTAAAAAATGAACAAACTAAATTTTATATTTCAAATTCACAATTAATGAGTGGTTTTTAACTATGCATTTTAACATGTGTTTTTCATTTAATTCACACAATTATCTTATGTATGTGAATATTACACTCCCCTTTTTACAGATAAGGAAATGGAGTTCAGAGGGGTAAGTACCTTGAGAGAGGCCACACAGACAAGTGAGTGACAAAAGTATTCACATAGAATTGTCCTACCACAAATCTCATGCTCTTGTGAAAATATCACCTTGCATTTCTAAAGTAGGAAAGCCAATATAAAACATCTTCATAATTGTAGTCTTGCCTTGCCCCCAAATAATATCAAAATTATTATTTTCTGAGCACGTGTTTGTTAGCCAGGAGGCAGTTAGACATTACTTGTATAGTCCAGCAAATCATTTGGTCATCCCTCTATCAGAAATGCTCACTGCTTTCTCAAATAGGAAGTGCCTCCTGGCAATCTGGCATTCTCTGTCAAGCAAAGAGCCAGAGTCAATAGTCAGGAGCAAACACAGCCACCAGGATAAGCCGCCAGCAAACTATGCACCTCTGCCAAACTAAAACAAAAAATCTGTTTTTCTTGGCACATGGTTTCATAATTGCCAAACAAGGAGGAACTGCAAGATTAGTGGGCTTCACTGGACTGAAAAAACCCACCAATGCCACTAGAACTTACATGATCAAGCTCTTGATGTGTTTATAAACTAATATCAACTTTGATTATCATAAATAAGAGGAAATATAACAAGTATGTTTGCAAATTTCATGGCCCAAGACTTGATATTCTTAAATATATTATGGTTTGCTTAGAATCATAGGCTCATGGCTGTAGTAGGAACCTTAGGACTTATAACATTGAACCCTATCATTTTACAGAAGGAAAATCCACATCCTTGAGAAGTAAAACAGCCAAAGATCACAGCAGCATCAGAAGCATATCTTGAGCCCAAATATTCTCTTTTGCCCAAAGTTATATAACTAGCTATTGAAAGAATTTGGAAACAGACCTTAAACTATATTTTTTCTTCTCTACTTAGCTTAGTGTTTTGTTATCTCAGACAGGCATAGGAAGATGAAATCATCAAAAGAAAAATAAACAAGCTTATACACAGACAATATAATAAAATAGGTATCCTAGGGCAAAAAAAAAAAATTAATCAAACGTAGTAAAATTCGTCTGTATCGCAAAGATCAAATTGAACTTCTTTTCTTTTCTAGAAACTCTTAAAACCAATTAGGGTAAATATCTGTTACTTCATTTTGTCAAACTGAAATTAATGTTTATGATAATTGGCTTGAAATTGAAAACCGTCTTAGCATTTCCCCAAAGAGACCTGTGTGAAGTCAACCCAACTAACTTTCTAAAAAGTCATCTCCTTTCACTCTTAATAAGCATTAGGCCATTTATAAAAATAGCAATTTTGGCATATGGCCTTAAAAGAAATTTTAACATTAACCTAATTGAATAACAAAAGTCTTACTGTAAATTCTATGTCAATTTCCAGGCAAGTAAAATTTTCTACCTTACAAGTTTGTAAGTTTTACACCTTAACCCTATTCTACATTTTCCCTGTTGATAAAATTTAGACCAAATGAAGAATGGGGTGGAAACCTAGGAAGAAAACTTCATGCAAGAGAAAAATGTCCCAGGAAAAAGAGACAAAGATGAGACAGAAATTCCAAAAATGAATTGGCCAATGATAATCCTAAAATTATTTTTTCAGATATTTCATAAAATCTCAGTGATGAAGACACATTTAAAAATATTTGGTTTTACCTCAATAGCTTCGTATTGAGCAAGCGTATAATTCTGTAAGAAAATTGGAGTGCATGAATGTTGTTAAATTATCTTTGTAAGAAAATTGATCTATATGTTGTTAGATTTCAGCATCTCAAAGTGAGTTATATTTCTGCCTCCTTTAATATTTGTTGTCACTAATTTCTGTCATAAAATTTAAGAAAATATATAGCTAATGAATGTTCTCATCCACAGCAAGCCAATGGAGAAACAGACACAATGAAGTAATTTACTGAAGGGTACACAGCCAATAAAAAAAGACCCAACATTCCCCACACATTAGGCTAACTCCAAAACAAAGCTCTTACCTAATAATTTGTCATTTTTTTCATACTAAATTCTTATGAGTGATTGAATTTGCAAAATGACAAACTTCTACTAGACTTATTCTACAGATAAATAAGAAATGCTGACACATTCTAATGCTGCACTATCCTGAGTGAGTCTCGGTGGTCCTCATAAAAATAGCTTCAGTACTCTGACAAGTTTGCTGAAATATTTAAGTCTTCAGTAGCTAAACAGATTAGTTGCTTTTGTTATCTTTATTATTTATTTATCTATTATTTTAAGATTGGGAGGTACAAGTGCATGCTTCTTACATGGACATATTGTGTTGTGCTGGGGGCTGGGTCTCAGGTGGCCCATTCCCCAAATAGTGAATATTGTAGGCAATAGGTAATTTCTGAGCCCTAACGCCCCCTCCTGACCCCTTCCCTTTTTGGTATCCCCAGTGTCCATTATTTCCATTTTTATGGTCATTTATCTCCCCCATATAAGTGATAACATGCGGTGTTTGGCTTGCCATTTCTGAATTAGTTCACTTAGGATGATTTTCTCCAGTTTTCCTTATTTTAATCAGTCTCAAGCAATTGGGAAAACAGTTAAAACCTGAGAAAGACAAGTTAGAGAGGTTGTGAATGATATAAGTGAGCAATTATCTGAAACTCACTTTTTCAGCTACCACAAAACATATTTTTCCAAAGTTATAGGACATTATTCATGTGACACAGTTCTTGACAAAATGATTACCATGATCAACAAGTTTGAGAAATACTGATTATCCTCTGTCGCTTTTGGTGATTCTCAATGTGCACTTGCACTTTTTAGGTGAAGAGCACTCACTTTTTGCCCCAGAATTCCCTTTTGCTTTGGAATCCACACAACCTTTTCCTTGGGGAAAGTACATTTCCTCCTGAGATGAGGATGAATGCTGCCATCTTCTGCAGTGACCCTGTCTCCTTGGCCAATTGATTGGTTGAGGGATGGGAAGCTTTTTCAAGCTAGTTCAGTTCTAGAAAACCACTAATTCAGCCACAGTCATAGGTCTGGAAGTGGGCTTGTGACTCAAAATTGGCAAAACAGACTCTTTTCTTGAGCATTTTCTCATTGGAGATGGAGTAAAAAGATAGCCCAATCTATTTGTTTAAGAATACATGAGTGAGAACATATGGAACTCTGTTCTTTGTTTCTGTGATAAATCACCGAGTATGATCGACTCCAAATATGTAATCAGTTCACACACATACACTGATACACACACTCTCTTGCTCATACACACATAGGTATGCACATATCTTTCCACACTTATGACTCTCATGCTGACACAAAGCACTCTGGGTGCAGGGACCATGCCATATTTTGGATTGTCTACAATGTCACAAAACTGATCTGTTTAGTGATAAAATGTTCTGTTTGCCAAAAGCAAGGTTTTATAGGTTGAATTGTGTCTCCCCCACCCCCCAATTCTTATATTGAAATCCTAATCCATAGTGCCTCAGAGTATGACCTTATTTGGAAATAGGGTCTTTATGGAGGTAATTGAGGTAATTAAACTAAAGTGAAGTCATTAGAGTGGACCTTAATCCTTTATGACAGATGTCCTTATAAAGGGACATTTGGACACAGAGACATGCATAGAAGGAAGAAACATGAAGAGACAGGGAAAACACAGTCATCTACAAGACAAGGAGAGAGGTCTGGAACAAAGTCCATCACAGCTTTCAGAAGGAACTATCCCTGTAGACACCCTGATTTGGACATCTAGCCTCCAGAACCATGAGAGAATACATTTTTGTTGCTTAAGCCAACCAGTCTGTGGTACTTTGTTACAACAGCCTGAGAAAAGTAACATACCAAGTTAGGACAAATTTTCTGAAAGCATAACTGAGACTTTACACATGGAACTTATGATACATGGTCTTAGGAAATGTATATGGGCTTTCATATAGGAGTTTGAACTATATCTTAGAGGTAACAAATCATGGACATAAATCAGGAAGGAGGTGGCATGTAGACATCTGCAAAGTAATCCCTGCTTACTTCTCCCTCATTTCTTCCTGATTATGCTCTATATCCAGAGCAGGTTTTATTTATTTATTTATTTATTTATTTATTTTGAGTTGGAGTCTCACTCTGTCGCCCAGACCTGCTGGGCTCAGGTGATCCTTCCCTCTCAGCCTTCCAAGTAGCTGGGAACTACAGGCGTGCGCTACCACGCCTGGCTAATTGTTTTGATTTATTGTAGAGATGAGGTCTTGCCAAGTTGCCTAGGCGGGTCTCGAACCTGCGGGCTCAGGCAATCCACTCACCTCAGCCTCCCAAGGCACGGGATTACAGGCTGAGCCACCGAGCCCGGCTAGGTTTTATTTATAAAATAAACTTTTTGTTACACTGGTTACAGAAGTAGAACTGGCAGGCAGGAAGAATACCTTGTTTTAAATTACTCTCTAGTGGAAAAACAGATTTTTCAGATCACCTGTGGAGTTAGAATCCCTCTAAAAATATTTCTTGGAAATACAGCTTGTTTGCAGATTTAAATTTTGGCACTGGCATGACATGAAATTAAACAGATTTACTGCTGATTAATTTTATTGGTATGACTGGTGGCAAAAGGAAAACTCATATACGAATTAAATCTTCCATCCCAGTCTGTCACTTGACTATCCTCTCCTTCCAGCCCAAGCATACCTTAGAGCACTGTTTCTAATTGGAAACTCTGGGAGACCTGAGACAGTGGCACTCTGATTACAGTGTTCCTGGAGGGGTGCAACCTCACTATGCTCTGCAAATACCGATTCTTCCCCTTTGACTATGACCTCCATTCCCTCTATTCCTTCTTGAGCAATACAGAATTTCATCATCAGTCCTGTGCTCTAGCCACTTTCTTCTACCTCCTTTTTTCAGAGTATGGCTGACGTTTTGTGAGTGCTAATTCCAGGTACTCTGTTTGTTTTATTTTTTGGATGGGAGGCTTGAAAAAATCTAAGAAGTAAAAAAAGTTTGAGTACTATTCCTTGTGAGTTTTCTATCTTTTAATTTATTAATGCCTGGTCATTACCAACATTCTCCCACTAAGTGTCTGTGGTGGAAGTGCACACATGTAGGATATTGTCATCAATCAACAGATCAGAGCAAGAGAATTGTGCTAAGTTCGCATAGCTCCTTAAATACTCAGAAGCTTGATCAAACCTAACCATACTCACGCAGAGATAGTCTTTTCTCGAGGTTCTGGAGGGAGTCCCACTGTCAAATGTTTCTGATGGGAGAGAAGGTCTGTGCAGGCCTAAGAAGAGATAGCATAACATAATCCTTTCCATGATACCTCAGATTTCCATGAACAGTTCTCTTCTCAGCCTAGAAACCTTTGCTCCCCTTTACCTTAATGACATGCAAAACGTTTTTCCTCAGGAAATACCATGAAGGTGAGAAAGGAAGGATTTTTAGGAAGGAAGAATGAGGTGTTTCATTGCCTAGGTGGGAGGAACTCTTTTGTCTTCCTTTTAAAAAATGTTTCTAACTTTTTAAATTTTAGGGATATGTAATAGTACGTATTTATGAGGTACATGTAATATTTTGATAACAGCATACAATGTATAATGATCAAATCTGAGTAACTGGAATATCCATTCCCTCAAACATTTATCATTTATTTGTGTTGTGAACATTCCAAATCTACTCTTCTAGTTATTCTAACATAGACAATAAATTACTGTTAATTATTTTTGCCCTATTGTGCTATTAAACACTAGCTATTATTCCTTCTCTCTAACTATTTTTGTACTGATTAAACAATTCCTCTTTATCCAAACTCTTTCCTCACTACCCTTGCTAGCCTCTGGTATCTATCATTCTACTCTCTACGTCTATAACATCCACTTTTTCGTTTCCATATATGAGTGAGGAAAGGCAATATTTGTCTTTCTGGGCCTGGCTTATTTCACTTAACATAATGCCCTTCAGTTCCATCCACATTGCCATATATGACAGGGTTTCATTCTTTTTTATGGCCGAATAGTATTCCAATGTGTATATATACCTTATTTTTTTATCCATTCATCTATTAATGGATACTTGTGAATAGTGCTGCAATAAACACGGGAGGGCAGACGTCTCTTCCATATGCCAATTTCCTTTTTTTTGGTTACATACTTAGCAGATATCTCTTCCATATGCCAATTTCCTTTCTTTTGCATACATACTCAGCAGTGGGATTGCTGGATCATATGGTAGTTCTATTTTTAGTTTTTAAAGGAACCTCCATACTGTTTTCCATAATGCTGTACTAATTTACATTCTTACCAACAGTGTATAAGTGTTCCCCTTTTTAGGAGGTAGAAACGTTTAGCCTAATGTAAATTCATTCTTAAGAGCTAGAATCCTTACAGTTTATAATACCTTTATAAGTCTACAATTCTTATTTGTCATTCATAAATAGAAATTAATTGAATATCAAAAACTTTATGTGGGAAAGATAACACCTCAAATAATTAGAGGCTGTGATTATCTTAAAAACAATGACAGAAACCATTTTTTAAAAAGCATCCCATTTAGATTTGGTGTAAATTCAAGAAGATTTATAGTACCTCATCAAGTGCTTCCACTTTCTTTCTTAAGATCCCAGAGATGTAACGGATCAAGCCCCAGTGACGAATTTCTCCAACTTTGCCATATAGTTCAGTAAGAAGCTCTCTGACAGTAGCACCCCCTTCATCATACAATTCAGTGTCCCAGTCAGGTCCTCTGGAATTTTAAAGAAAGGACTACATCAACTATAAGTAGAGCCTCTGGCAACAATCTTTTATTTCAGCATTATAATGGATGTACCTGTTTTTGATAGGTCTCCCTCACTAGGAAACCAATAAAATTTAAGAATCCTTATAAAAATATGATTAACAGTCAGCCCTGAAAGCCAATACCTAGACAAGAATAAGTCTTAGCTTCAGTTGTGCTTGTGACAAATGCATTTTTTTACCCTCATCATGGGCTTTAACATAGCTGAAATCAAAGACAAATGTTTAATTTAACTGAGAGTTTATAAAGTATGCCACACTTTGGGAACTAATGAAGAAATAAAAAGGATGTATGTTTATTTTTAAAGGATACATATACATTGTTGTAAAAATTATATCACCAGTCAACTATGAAGTGCAATAAAAGGCATACACAGTTCTATGACATTGGGAATTTACATATGACACAAGTAGATTATTTATTAAATTGTGTTAAGACAACCATCTGAAAAAAGTTGGATCTATCAACACTATGTACTATAATTCTAAATTTATCAAAGATCTAAATGTAAAGGGTACTAGAAAAGATATGGGACAATTATTTTATAACTTTGGAGGCAAGAGGCCTTTTTGACTATGAAACATACACCAGAAACCATAAAAGAAAAAGTTGATACACTTGTATACATAAAACAACAAAAAATCCTTATTGCAAAAATTGCTGGTAGCAAAGTCTAAGGACAAATTAGAAACTGGGAAAAAAAGTTTGTAATTCATAGGTCAATTTCAATTATATATAAACAACTCCAGCAAATAGATAAGAAAAAAAAAAGCAACAAAAGAAAACCCAGCAAAACAAATACAGATTCTTTTAAACACAGGAAAAGTTATTCAACCTCACTCAAAAAAATTTGGTGAGTAGGAAGTGGTGATTCTTGGAGTAGAGTTGGCCATACTTATTCTGCTGACCCAGCTGCCCCACAGTTTAAAAGCATATAGTATCATCTGAAGATGACTCAATAATGTAACAAGCAGGATCCTGTGGTGGTTTGTTACTGTCATTTACAGGCAATGCTGACTAGAATGAAGATTGACAGTAAAACTCCTGAATGTTGCAAATTTTTATCAAAGCTAATGAATGGGTCAGTTAGAAGATATTAAGAAGCAGTTAAATGAAAATGAAGCTGCTACTTTAAAAATAGTTAGCTGTGCCTTTTGGATAATTATGCTTTGAAAATGCTTTCGTATTCAGAGAACGAAGATTGTGCTGCGCTATTTCACAAAAACATGATCAAGACCTTCTATTCTGCAACTCTTTTAATAGATGTCATAGCAATATTTGGAGAACTCATTAATGAAGATGTGAAACACAAGATGTATGCAAGGTAGAAGGCAACATACATTTATATTCATTTAAAGAATGGGAGACTCTTACCAGCAGCATTCTTCACAGACCAGGAAATGACAACACAGGAATTCATATGGAAACAAAAATGAACATGAACAGACAAAACAATCCTCAGGAAAAAAAAAGTGGGAGGTATCACACTCCCAGGCTTTAAACTTTATTATAAAGCTACAATAATCAAAACAGCCAGGTATTGGTACAAGAACAGGCATACAGACCAATGGAACAGGATAGAAAATTCAGAAGCAAAACCTCAATTTCTCTACCAACTCATCTTTGACAAAGCCTCCACCACCATCCACTGGGGAGAGGAGAACCTATCCAGTAAATGGTGCTGGGAAAACTGGCTGATCACATGCAAAAGATTAAAACAAGACCCCTACCTATCACCATACACAAAAGTAAACTCTAAATGGATCAAAGACCTAAATGTAAAACCTCAAACTATAAGAACTTTAGAAAATGCAGAAGACACCCTCATGGAAATTGGAACTGGCAACCAATTCCTGATCAAAGCCCCAAGTGCCCATGCCATAAGAGATAAGATAGACAATTGGGACCTCATCAAACTGAAAAGTTTCTGCAAAGCAACAGAAACCATCAAGGGAGACAGCCCACTGACTAGGAAAAAACATTTGCCAACTGTATGTCTGACAAAGGCCTAAACATCTAGGATCCACAAGGCACTCAAATGCGATGAAAGGAAAAAAACAAATAGTCCCATTACAAAGTGGGCAAAAGATATGAATAGACAGTTCTCAAAAGAAGATGTACAAGCAGCCAACAGATACATGAAAAAATCCTCAGCCTCACTAGTCATCAAAGAAATGCAAATTAAAACTACACCAAGATACCACCTAACTCCAATCAGGATGACCATCATCAATAACTCAAAAAATAACAGATGCTGGAGAGGATGTAGTGAAAAGGGAACACTTCTACACTGTTGGTAGGAGTGTAAACTAGTACAACTTCTGTGGAAAACAGTGTGGCAATTCCTAAAAGTTCTAAAAGTCAACCTTCTATATGACCCTGCAATCCCCCTATTGGGAATATACCAGGAAGAACTCAAATCACTCTATGAAAAAGATACCTGCACATGTATATCTATCGCAGCATTGTTCACAATAGCAAGAACATGGAACCAACCGTGCTGCCCATTAAAAGAGGACTGGAGGAAAAAAATGTGGTACATATACACAATGAATATTGCGCAGCCATAAAGAAGAACGAAATCATGAACTTTTCAGCAACCTGGATGGACTTAGAGTCTATAATACTGAGTGATCTTTCACAGAAACAAAGAGATGAGTCTCATATGTTCTCACTCATAAAGCGGACCTTGAAAACTGTTTGAGGCTGCTGATAAATGCTTCAATAGGAATCTGATAAACACAGATTTCATTGTCATATTCAATGAAACTGTACTCTTACTTAAAACTAGATAGAGTAATGGACTGTTGGCTCCTTATGCCAAA